>LJZU01000315.1:0-66910 GCA_001513805.1 Davidsoniella virescens | reverse complement strand
CCCCCCCCCCCCTCGCCCATAACATCCCGTGTTTAGCTTGTCTATGGGATAGGTTAGCTAGGAGATACATCTCTGGATCTCCGGTGATATAGAGGCGAGGCTGATTCATGTATGTTGTATATAACGGAAGCCTTGAGTCGCTGTGGCTCGGTCAACTTGATCTGCACGCTACTTTTAGAGGTCAAGTGGCTTAGTCACGAATATGTATACTGTGATAATGGTCGTAGGGAGATTATCAAGCCTGCAAAGAAGTGGAAAGCCTAGACTGAGGAAGTACATACCAATGTATCTGCTTCTAATGAGTTTATACAAGTGTTTACTCCATCGTCACCTTGCTTCGAGGGAGGACTATATCACGTCATATATCTACGCCAGCAATGCAATACAAGGGATTACTTGTCATGTATTCCTTTCTTTTGCTTCCCACATATATTGACATTTCTCACCAAAGCAGAGAGTGTCAAGTTAAGCCCAGAAATTGACATCAACAAGAACAACATGTCATAAATCGAGTAAGTAACTCACTGCTCACTTCCGTCCAAAGATATTAGGTAACGCCTTCTACGATTGATATCGGTCAAAAAACCCAAATCTTGTAAGCTGTGGCGCCGGCTTCTCTTTTCCGCAGCTAGGATCCCAGTAAAACAAATATGAAAATAAGAAGCCCAAGACTCCTTGTGACTTAGAGCTGAACACTGGGCGAAATTCCACCAACTTGCCATGGTCAGAAGACTTGAAGCGTTTCTGTTGGCTGGGTTGGCTCTAAACATAGTCATAGTTGGTTATCATTACTCTGCCACTTCGAGACCTTGTTTTTATACATCCGGTAGATCCAAAGACGTCGCAATCTGAAAGCTACAAAACTATCCCAAGATCTTGGATGCGATGCTAGAATTCTGGTATATTAATCTCGCCGTGCTGTGGGTGGTGGAAGTACATACATGTATTTTGCTGGCTTGCTTGCTTGCTTGTCAGCTTTGTCAGCCAAATTATTGCAGACATCAATAGACCCTAACACGGAAAAATTAACCCTGCTATTTCCGACCATGATGCAATAGTGCATGAGTTGCTACACAAGTAACACGCGCGTAAGTCATTCAATACAGTTACTGATCATAACTCTCTAATATTTCATCTTGATCTAATTTGTATCAGAAAAATTCCGTCCATCACTTTCGCTACTAGATACTCCGAATGTACTAGACATCAGAACTATTTGATTGTGATATTGCAATATTGCAATACTGTGATGTTGGTGAGTATTACCACCCACCCATCATCTTTGTGACTTGTGATTTGCTTCCCGGTTCGGATTACACTGAACATTATGCCGTAGAGCTAATATAGAAAGTAGTAGCGGAGATCAGTATCTGGATTAGGCCGCCATCACACATGCCTCTACAGCACTCTCAAATTGGGGCCGAGCCGAAGATGCCGTTTGCATTAATCGGAAGCCCGTTTCTCAGTTTCTATTAGTAGACAAAAAAGATAAGAGCTGATGCTAGATTGTGAATTGGCCTATGTGATTTTGTGATATCAAGGCGAAGATGGCTTATTGCTAGCACATGAAGCAAGATTATGCTGTGAACAACAACCTCTCTTTCTTTTTTTCTTTTTTTCTTTTTTTCTTTTTCTTTTTCTTTCCTATCTTGCAGGGTCAGAATCACTATCACACCATCACTGCAAACAAAAAGAAAGACTGCGTCGTTTTGTTGTTGCTTACGGATATCCCCCAACCCAATATCCCATTTGGTGACCCCCTGTGATAAGTACTTCGCTATTGATATGCAAGCCACCTGGATGAACCGAGAATCAGCTTTACTACAAACAGGACGTATGTGCTATATCCCGTCTCTGGCTTGTCTTTTGTAGTACAGCATAGCAAGAACATAATGTCCGGGATGGGAACAAGTTTCTAGGCTCACGGACAGCGTCATTAGAGATAGAAAGCATAAATATAGTCACCGCTAGATCTATTCCAAGCCTTGTTTACTTCCTTCCGAGATACTTGGCCGTCCCGTGATATATTGGAGGATAAGAATTTTTCAAAAAAGCCCGGTCTAGACTTTTACATGAAGGAACGCAGCAGAAAAGAAAGGAGGGACAAAAGCTTATAATGAGGGTGAGAAGGCAAGGGACAACATAATAAAATAATACAGCAAAGCTGAACATATCTTGTAAGAACTCAAAAGAAAGTATAAGAAAAGACTCATATCGGAACGGCACCCGGTGACACAATACAGAAAACAAAATCACAACCATCACACAGGAGGTATGATTTGATCAACTTGTGATGTATCTGGATATAACTATGCAAATAGGTAATGCCAGCAAGATTTAAGAGAACCCAGTCACTGAATCCCCACTGAGAATGGACAGAAATGCTACAGTGTGGCTAAAACACAGAAAATAAAACCCTTTTGGGTTGAAAAGACCGACTCTTACACAACTAGGGTTATTCACATATCAGCTCTGTGACAATCGTTTTCCCTACTTACTAGCCAGTTATTCCGTATTTAGACTAGTGTATCCGAAAAGGAATAACATCGTGAGTTCAATAAGAACAAAAAAACATAGTGGTATAAGAGTTGGATAGAGTTGAGATAGAGAGCCCTCAATAGAGGAATCAAATAGACCGTGCTAGAAAGTATTGATTTATCACAGATAATTTAAACGAAAACAGTAGCTAAGCGTTGTCAAACAGACTTGCTAGGCTCTTTGCAATGATAATTGTGTACACACATGTACACACGATAAGCAACATGCATATAGACCAGGGCATAGAAGTTCAGCTGCTTAACTAGGACCCAACTAAAGCATAAACTGGCTATCTTTTCTTAAGCTAGTCGGGACCATGACTATGCCCGGAGTAACACGGACATTTGCTTTGGTTTTTGATTTTCTTTTCTTTGATATCTTCTCTCCACGCAAGAAGAACAGACACATGCAATCCAGCCATCCATCCGGACTTATGGAAATCACACGAGGTCTTTTATTCATTCGTTTCTTTTTCTATTGTTTGAACACGCCAAGTAATGAAAAGTATAAAAAAAAAAAAGGCAAGAATACTACATATACGCTTGGTTTGATATTCGCATTAATGTGTACGTTCATCCAACTATTCCCTTTTCATATAACAATTGTCAAAACTTGGAGATGAAGATCTTCCAACTCAACCAACCTGTCTAAATCTGACCTTGTTCCTGTGGTTTGGCCGGCGCTAGTTTATTCAAGAAAGAATAGCTAAAGTTTTTGACATTGACATCCTCATCTTTCAACCTCTAGGACAAAGTCCGAGAAATTGGAGAAGAACGAATATTATTTGCTTTGATCATCTTGCTGTGGTAGTTTGAGAACAAAGCCCCATAGTTTTAGACGTAAGTGCCTTGTACTATGTAAGTTATAGACGAGCCTTGCATGTGAACGCCAAAGCAGAAAACTAGGTCGGTGTTCTGCCTTTGATTTAATCCCTGTGTTCGACAGGAAAAAAAAATAGAAAATTGCAAGCCTCGGTTACGAGATATTTCGTCTTGTCTGATGAATATCTGGTATCGGGTTTTCTGGTTTTGCCACCTGAGGAATAAGTCATACAGGTACACAAAGATACTGAATACTCAACTGCATGTGGTAGAACAAGAAAAAAAAAAGGTTAAGAACCTTGGATTTGCTAAGGTTCATGCATGCATAAACCCCGGATTTTCCACCTCATTTCAAGTTCTTACGTTAAGTCTTACAAGAGAATCATGTTTGCATGTTGTTCACATAAAAAATCAATTCTGAACATAATGCTTGCATAGATAAAACCATGCAAAAAGATATGTTGTCAAATACACATCTACACATACAGAAAGAGACTATCCCGGCATATTATCGGTTAAACTATCCTGTCAATAACAATAGCCCTTGTCTTGTTTCCTCTCGTTCTATTTTGTATACAGATGTCGTTATATTCCATACACAATATATCCACTTGACAGACCAATTAGGCGCATAAGATGAAATGCAAAGAAACTCACGTCATAGTTCATTTCTGACGTGAAGATGAAGCATTTCAAGTCGATGCTTCTTTTTGAGTTTCTGTCAGTAATGCACCCAGTCTTTCTATTTGTAAGGATCTCTACGTCGTCATTCGTTAATGAACGTACATTGTGTGAGACCAACGTAACAAATACTTCAACCAACTTATTATGCATGGCACGACATAGTGGTACTACTAATCATATACTATAAGTCTGCCTCCCTTTCGCATTCCGTCCCGCGATGGCTTCAGCTGTGCTTGTTCGCACACGACTATGATATCCAAATATATATATATAATCAATGAGATAGTATAATAGCAAGGGAACATGAAACAAATCGGCCAGCTTCCCTTCGATCATGAGTGGCTTTTTTTCTTCTTTTTATTTTTCTAACTCGGTATACTTGTATCAGAGATCCATAGACATCTAGGAGTTGATGTCAAATCTCCCCCGTGCCATTGAATAACACCTTTTTACTTTTCCTTTTTGTCTTAGAGGCTTTTCTTCTTCGTCTACTCCCTCTTTATAAAAAGCCACCAGAAAAAAAAACCCCCAAGAAAAAAAACCACGCCCTTCTCAGCTGTCATGGTCTTGGATGTCTTTGATATCCCGCTTTTTGTTCTCACTAACACGATGGAACAACTTCGTCTAACTTTTATTACTTTTTTTTCCTTATCTGCCCTCTATTCATGTTATCATCGCACTGGATTCAATATTCAGTTAATGACCTTGCCCAATTTAGCCGGTCCAACAGTCCAAAAGATCTACAACATAGTTTTTTTCTAGTAAGATAAATGCCTGTTTTTTTTCCTATTCCTTTATTTCATCAACTGAGTAGTCTAGACATTGGTTCTTGATTTACTCGGATATGCTTCCGCTAGCGATCCGTAACGGCCTAGTCCAGGACGTTAGTCTTCCCATGATGTCCAGAACCCTTTTCTTTTTCCTCTTGGTGTGGTTCTTTTTTCTTGTTTTCGGTGGCTATCATGATAGCTGTAAGCTAATTTCTCGGTTGCAGTGGCGAAATCAGTTGATGTCGTAAGAAGAAGTATCGAACATGAGGAATACTCGTCAAAATTGTACTGAAACTAATAATGAAGCGTTTAAGCCTGTCTTCACATAAGGGTTAACATAAGAGCTAGTTGCACATTAACCCTGTCTCATATTTTTCGGTTTACTGATATTGATATGATAATTAGCGTTCTTCATTAAACTATTGCTTCATATTGGGTCAGCATAAAACAAGACTAAACAACAAAATCTAGATCATGAACCCTTTGGAATGTAAAGAATAAAGAAAGGAGAACAAGTGAAATGTGCGTGTGTTATGCAACTGCATAGAAGGGATGACTAAGCGAACGCAACGTTTGATTTCGCGATAGAGTGAACAAGAACGAAGGGATAAGTAAAGAGAAGGTTAGGTAATTTTGGGCGACCAAAACCCATTGGAAGTATAGCAAAAGAATGACTCAAAAAGTACCATAACTGTGAATCTTCTATTGCTATAGCCAAATGCAGTGTTGAAGTCGAACAAAGTATTTGAATGTGTATTTAGGATCTGACAAACAACATGCTTCCTCTGTTTCTTGTTCCTCTATTTTACGATGTTGATTGGGCCTTTTTTTTTATTTATTTTTTTATACATAGTAAAAAAAGGCCTGATCTCTTGTCTCGTGATATACTATATGTCAACTTCGGATTACAGCAACTAACAGGGCAAATGAGGGGCACCTTGTTTTTTTTTTTTTTTTTGGGGGTGTAGTAGTTATATGTGTTTTTCTATTCCTTTTTTTCAGCTGGTCCAGCTCTTATGCGCAAAATTTGGTTTATCCACTGCTTATTGTGACGATAAGTACATGCATAAAAATCAAAATAAAGTGAGCTGTCATATCGTATGGCTTGGGTTCTGTTCCTTGCTTGGGGAGGAGAACTCTCGGCCTGAACGCTAGAAAGATGTATATGTAGTTGTCATATTTCTGCTATAAGGGATGGGGAGATCTTGCTTTTAGGGCAGACATGGCTGAACTAGGGATGGTCTTCAGTGGGTATGTTTAGCGGACTATAGAGGGGGGTCATCAGGCTTTAGTATTTGTGACTGCTCACTAAAATACCTGGACGATTACTTGCATCGGGGCGCTTTTCCATCATATCTTAGGTGCTAAGAATCTTGATAAGAAGCTGTTTATTAACTTGGCTTATGATTGGTAATGCAATTTTGATAGATGACAGGAATTTGATGAGTTTTGATGTGAGGGGGTAAATATTTGGCCAATTTCACATCTATAAACGATGCTTGGGGCCTTCTTAGCATCTACGTCTTTTCATATGTATCTTTGGTTTTTCTTTTCTCTCCCTGGCAATATATTCTGTGTCTATTGAATGAGTGCTCAAATGTGATCTCTCAAACACTGTCCCAGTCGCGACGGCGTTTTCTAACGCTCGCGTTTGCATCGAAAATTAATACTCTAACCCTTTCGTATAGTGCCTAGTATACAGATATTATGCAAGTGGAGATATCACACGAAAGACATCTTGGCCTCCAAGGGTGAGTGGCGAATGCCCGAGATATCAATATGTGTCGTTGATTCGTTGGGTTTACTAGATTAGGGTCAAGATCAACAGAGCAAACAGGTACTCTTACAGATAACCAGTTATACATGGCATGTATGGTGCCCTTTTATCCACCCCCAACAAACCATTAGTGAAAATGTGACCTTCGCGTTTTACGGCCTCAAAATCATTACATGTTTAGTAACTAATAAATTAGCCATTTCTACGATATTTCTACGCCTGTAGGCTTATAGTTTTTGCTGTGGTGTTTGTGATATATATGTGACTGAAGCTGTTTGTTCCGAAAATGGACGTGTGACAACCAACCAGAGAAGAGCAAACAAGAACCGAGAGAAGATAAATCATTCATGTCGGTCCGGATTTACCTCGTTTCTCTACTTGTACTAGCGTCCATGTTCACATGCCTTGACAATGGCAAAATAGTTAGACCTTTCCCACTTGGCTTTGACTTTTATTTTATTTTTTTATATAGCGCTATTACAGATAGCTATTGACAATGTCTAGTGGCCATCAGGTCAATGATCACTAAAGAAGGGAGGAATATGATTGTCTTACATCAAAGAGACATTTTTGCCCAGGGTTCTACTTTTTCTTTCTGGTCTAGGGAACGTGCCACTAGTCTATCCGCTGTCGATAGAAAAGAGAGCCAATTAAAACTTGGCTAGTCCAAAGCTAAGCTAAGCAAAAAAATGCTCTGATGAGTCAAGCCCGAAACTGTCACACACTTTAGCTAGTTGGACGGGTTACATCCACTTCGTAGATCGAAATCCTGTCCTGTCCTGTCTTTCTTTGTTGTTGTTTATGGAAGCTCTAAGTCGTTAAGAAACGGATTTGTGAAACAAAGGCTCAGACAGGCGTATACACAAGCCAGTAAAAGGCAGTGTTGGATACGAGCTAGTTATAGGGGGGTCATTTTAGGCCACTAACTGTCCATGTGTTATCAAATCACATATTGGATGGACAGGCTGCGAGTCACATAGCAAAATAGAAAAGGAACACATAGGTCAACATAAGAGCAGCATTTTGTTGGTCGGGTCGATGAATATCAAATATATCAAGAATGCAATCAACTTGGCATTTTCTGCTTCAACTTGTGACTAATAAAATGCAATCATGCTCAATTTAGTGTCTGATCAAACAAAATGAACCAACAAGGGTGGTATTATTATCTTGGCTTTCTTTTTGTAGCCAACATGAATCAGTATCATCTAGAGACATGATAATAATGATACATACATATGTGTATATATGTGCTAAGAGAAAATTAATAACTCAGTAAATATGTATATATTTGTATGTGAATAGGGTCTTGTGCGTTTGCCCTAATTCGCCGATACCAATATCACGCAATGAAAATCTGTAGGCTTACCATTCTGCCCCATCGCACAAAAAGGAAGGGTGAAAAAAGAAAAAGAAAAAAAACTTCCATTCTAAGTGCATCGTAGCGAGCAAATTTCAGGCAGAATGATTTCTTTGCATCCTCCCCTCTTTCTCTTATTTTATCTTGTTCCCCGTCAGGATTAGATGCGAGTGACGTTGAGCGAAGACGGCAGGAATAACAGAAGGGTAGAGGGGGGAGGGGGGTGTAAGAAAGAAGCGATATCAACAAAACAACAAAATGAACACATCAATAGATAGACACAATCAGATCAAACCCAGAGAAACGCTTGGGAGCTATCTATATCTTGTCGAAGATGCATATGTATACAATACAAATAGACTGGGCATAGATATGGATGGAGCGACAACGCATAATGCAGCAGGGACTATAAAGCGACAACGGAAGCGGTAGCGATAGCCTCAGAAAGAAGGGAAGAAGTAATGGACATTAGGATACTTGTACTGATGTAATAGATAGTGAGTAGTACACTATAAAAGAGTTGTCTATTAATATTCTGTATGTACGCATATGTGAGAATTACATGGAACTGCATGAACAAGGGTCTATTTCATAGCTAAAGGGTGATAAATACTCTTTTAATCTTCTGAAAGATATAGCGGTGCGTTTGACAGCTTGCAGACGGATTTCTGATGGTCGTTTTATCATACGTGCTAAGATAAGGTGGACGTGGTGCTAAACAAGACAAAGGGGATTCGTTCTTCATGTGTCCCAAGTTACATTTTCAAATTTCTCTCTGCGTTTGTATCTAATGCCATATGTTAACGTTATTGTCGGGCTGGGCTGGATTGGACTATTTCGCTTGTAATTTTGATTTCATATAGTGTTTATATATACGAAGCCATAACTTTATAGCTCTATAGCTCCATAAGATGAATGAATAAATAAATAAATTATACAAAGCCTTTGTGTTCTTGTCTGGTGCGTTGTTAGTCTAGCGAAGCCCTGGAGTTAAAGCAGTTTGATCATCACCGATTTTCTTTTCATTCAACTACATGGTTATTTTTGATTAAGGTGGGTGTTTCTTGGTGTTTGGAAACGCTGGGCTTCTAGCGGTCTGCATTTCCTTTCTTATTGATATACAGATATGATTGCGGGGTCAAATACGTATGTAACTATATGGTTGTAAATTTAAATAGTTACAATTAATTGATACTAATGAATGGCCGGCTGATATGGACGGATCAATCGATCGAATAACTAATACTACTAGTATTTAAAGCTTGCCGTTTCCTTTTTCTTTATTGCTAAATATACAAATATTGAGGGGTAACTAAAAGATCCAGACCGACTTCTCTGCTCTATTTACTAAAAGCAGTAAAAGATGTAAAGCGAAGATACAACCCATCCTCATTGCTATGACTTGGATCGGGATTAAATCAACCCCCATGAACAAGACCAATCCACTATACTCAAATTCAAGCAGCATACCTGACAAAAATTGGCCGTTGTCATAGCCAATATATCATTTGAATGATTCTCCAAGATCAAGCAAACTCACTAGCTTCCACCAACGGGAGTATACGATATTTATTGTATATCGATTGGCTACTCTAGGGTCCCTATACGATCCGAACAATACTCTATTACGAACTAGCTATTAGCTATAGTTGGTTATCTTCGATAGCTTTATCTTCACGTTTCGCATATTGAACGGTGTATGCAACCACAATTACTTCAAAGAAAATATCCAGTTCAGTTACATATGATCCCTATAAAATGTTCCACCTCTTTCGCTTACATGTACACCGCTTTATATTTAGCGGGATAGCTAATAGGTATTTTGCTATGCCACTATAGGCATAGTTCAAGGGCTACTAGCCTTTATTGTCCAATGAGAAAACACACAAAATAAAACTATCAACGTCTGCTGTGCTTTTATGAAGCCGTTCTTGGCTTAATGCTGACACAGCTTACTAAGTTATGCATGGCTTAGTCATGCATCAAGGTAAAGGCAATCAAAAGGCGGAAAAAAAGAAGAGTGAAAGCTAAGCTTCAGCTATACGACACCAAATTCAGATCCATAATTGACAGCTTAAACCTGTTAAGTTTGGCAAATGTCGTGCTCGTGACATGCTTAGTTATACGAGATGGTGTTTTTTCTAGAATATACGTTAGGGTTTGATACAGCCGAGGTAACCCTGTTGGAGAAAACCACTATTGACCAGGTTTACGAGCTTAGAGCTTGATGTGCATTTTTGTGCAGCAGAGCAAGACAAAGTAAAAAGGATAAGCCATTTCGCACTCGCTTGACGAACCAATAGGATGTCTTTGAACATTCATGATCTCAAGAAGAGGCGAGACTTAGCCATTCGATCATATTGCGGGCGTTTTTTGATGTCGAGACCCTTAATCAAGAAAGAACACATATTTTGTAAATCGATGCAACTGATAATGAGCTATGAACAAAGAAAGAGAGAGATATTCTGCCAAAGACCGTATACTTTTTTTTTTTTTTCGCTTAATGAACCAATCGCGATGATATGGGAAGGTGAACTGAGAACGAGGCTTTGTTTGCTATACTAGTTAGTGTTTATTTTTAGATTCCCGAAAGATGAAATGAATGAATGGGGACACGTAAACCCTAGAAAATCAATCATCGAAGTCCTAGGAACGAAAGGGTCAGGGCGGCTAATATGATAGACTTACGCGATTTGAGATATGTATTTCAAAGTAAAAAAACGATTACGTGCATTTTAGCATACGTACCTCTTGTCGACGTAACTGATATGTGAGTTTTTCTGCTATTGATGGCATATCGGTACCTTATCTTTTACCCTACTCTGTGTTCCCAAATAGTGCTGACCTGTGCTTCCCAAGTATCAGAGAAACATGAAAAAGAAAGAATAAAGAAGACACTTGATGATTGTCTCGGGAATAACAAGTATCAAAAACTACAAAAAAGATATCAAATGTTCACTATGTTGCTTTTCAAGTCTGCGTGCGATATAGCAAAGAAAAAGAAGCGTTGCCACACGCCCCTTCTATTTAAACCAAGCAATCGAGGGCGTTGTTACGGAGATGGCGTAAAGTGGTTTTTTTTTTCATTTCTCTAATATTCTGTGCCTCTTTTTCTGTGATATTGTTTCATGTTGAGATGTACTATAGCTTAAAGACAACAATTGTGTTTCATGATAATCAGGCTCCCCAAGCGCAAAGAAAGCCTAAATGTAAGAAAATAACCATGACTAGGCGATGTTAGGTAGCGAACCGTGACTTGGTATATTACGTTTTCATTGTGCTTTGTTTCCCTTTCTCCAAGTTACGACCAAAGAAAATAAATGTAAAGTACAAGATAATTTGAAAACCCCACCACACAAACAATAAGACAAACCAAGAACAAAGGGATCTGTGCTGAAAGATATACAACTATGATGCTATTGTGTATGTAGCAGCATCAGCGATCAACCGTTGGATGGCATAGTTAAGGAACTTCCATTAATCCGGGCCGAATATATATATATGTATGTACTATGTGAGTTTGTTTGGTCTTCTGAGCTATTACAGGAGCAGTACCGAAGAAGAAGAAGTAAAAAGCTGGACAAGAACCGCAGTGACCTATATATGAACAACTTGAGATCCTCCCCATAATTTGAATCTCTTTTGCTTTTTGGTTAGGTTGGACATGCCCAAAGTAGGCAATGCAGACAAAAGATACACAAATACATAGCTTTAGAGCAGGCAGCACTTCCTCTACTTTCCTCTGGGTTATAGTTGGGGATTTGAGGGGATGGGGAGCTTCGCTAATATACCTATTCTTTGGATCGGCTTTGACAGAACCAGGGTAATGACATGCAAGGCTGTATTTTTTGTTAAGCTGCGCCTAGACATCGACCATCAAAAGAGATAGAGAGGGCTGATTTTGATAGTCATAGACATGTCTTTCTATACAGGATAGACTCTATGTTTTGAATATATTCCAAGGTGTTCGGACGGGCTCCAAGCGTTTCTCCAGCAAACGTCTCCGTGGACATTTTTCTTGTGATCGGCCATCACTAGAGTGATATCACTGGAGCGTTTAAACGTACCCTCAAAAGGCACACGCAAAAGAGCATCATGACGTTTAAGAGGGGCACAATAAGAAGTAAAAATATTCCCAAGAGGGTCAAAGACACAGAATAAATGCCAAGGTGGAGGGGATAGTATGATATTAAATGGAAATATACAACTATTGGGGCCTTTTAGGACGGGTTTCAAGTAGGAACCGAAACGGCAGAGTAAAGATAGAACACGAAAAAGCTATCAGGACTTAACTTTTATTGAATAAAATGCCCGAGCACGGGAATACAGATACAAAATGTATCACGGGTGTTATGTCAATGTGTACCGAGGGTGATACAACGAAACGGATCTGTAGTACATGTACATATGTATATGTTGTTACATACGTTATACGAGTTGATTATGTAGCTGTTCCTGTTCGACTAAGATCAGAGAGTATAACACGGGAGTAAAGGTAGAGGGAACGAAGGGGGAAGAGGGGAACGAGATAGAAGCTCTTTGACCTCTTTTTGCTGCTTCTTCGATCGTTCTTTTCTTTTGGTTTACAGATTCGACCGACCCCTCTTCCTTTCGATGCTTCGATGGCAACCTACAGCGTTACGGTAAAATATAGCAAAGATGAAATGGTGCTGATATGAGAGTAATAAGTGCTTTTTTGGTATTATCTGTATCAGAGTGTGATACCTGATAGGTGTTCTATATACAAAAAAGACACCGCTCTTGTGCCCCCCAAACATCGAAACGGACCTAAAAATTTTTTTAAATAAAATATAAAGGGCGGACAGGAAAAGTTGACAAAAAAGGTACTTGTCATACAGGGATTAAATGCAGAAAGTGCACGTGAATAACAAGTACAGGTCTTGTTTCTTCTGATCCTAGCTATTTTGTTTCTTACTATCTGTACTTGGGTTGTATCAAGCTTAGTGCGTTGCATGCATAGAAGCCAAAGCGAACACGGGCCGCCCGCCTTTTCAGTTCTTTTTTGTTCGTTACTAAGTGGCAAGAAAGAGAGAGATAGACTCAATTTATTCATGCCGCTCTTTTGGGCTGCCGCATGCTATCGTTGTCTTAATTAGAGAGGGGTAAACTATGCTAGTCAAGAAGAATAAACGTAAAAGTAGAATAACAAGATACAGCAACAGCAAAAAGGACTGAGCGTGCATAAACCAAAACACGATGTTTTGGTAGTATTCTTTGCGGTCAGTTATGTGTAGGTTATTGTGCAGACGATATGGGACAAAGATAAAACAAATGGCCATGCCTTGGAGCACAGAAAGGGTTTGAAACCAAGACTAGGAATAGTCCATAAATAGAAGCCGTAGTTTAGTTTTCGTGTATCAGTCGGCCAAAAGGTAAATATGAGAAATCAGGCAGGCATCTACATGTACATTGTGATTCTCTCTGATATCAAACAATACAATGTATTATCATATTCGACGGGCTCTCGGATCATGATTGTCGCTGTGATTAGCGGCGTGGATGTTGGATATCATAGCAATCTAGTACAACTGATTGTGTAGTGTTTAGGCGGCACATCTCTGTTCATGGTCTTTCTTTTCTTATAGTCCATCCGGAACAAACAGATCGAAATCAAGCTAAAATCAAAGCGTACACTGAAAAAATCTGCCGTGTACATAACCATCGGTGGTGATTAAACCCTGGTAGATGGATGCCAGCAGAGTACAGTACATATGCATACAATGAACTGGAATTGAACACAAAAGACGGTGATATAAAGCCACGGTGCTGGCTTTTTTTTTTAATACTATTATCTGTAATTATTTACAAGCTCTGTGTATCGTTCGGCTAACGATGTGCTACTTGGAAAACACAAATTAAAAATCATGTATGGAAAGAAAGGGCTTTCTTCCCTGTCACCGCCTTGTTGATTGCCCCACTTCTTCTTTTGTACGGTGTTTACCGATCTTTTTGTGTCGTTCCTTCCTGCAGCCAGGCAGAACGGCCGGCAGCCGGCTTTGTTTATTAGGTGCATTTATGTGTGATGAATAAACCTCTGACCGCCCTTTCTCCTCTTATTCTCAGCTCTTTATGATACTGCTATACTTCAGCCATCTTATTCTCAAATAC
Organism: Davidsoniella virescens; assembly: GCA_001513805.1. Classification (NCBI taxonomy): domain Eukaryota; kingdom Fungi; phylum Ascomycota; class Sordariomycetes; order Microascales; family Ceratocystidaceae; genus Davidsoniella; species Davidsoniella virescens. The sequence goes on along the minus strand of LJZU01000315.1, from coordinate 52,831 downwards.
GAGGGGGGGGGGGGAATTGCAGTTTTAGGAAAGAAAAATAAAAGGTTTGAATATATTTCTATAGGTAGTACGATCTTTTGTGGAAATTGAAAAGAAGTGGCTTCGTTTGTAAAAAAAAAAATTCAAGTGGAAAATCCGTCTTGTTAATTGCCGGTGAGGGGCAATAGAAATGAAATCTTCATTATCACAAGCCGAGGAAGGGACTTGACAACAAAACATGGGAGAAAATCAAAAGAAAATCGGTTAGGCTCGATTGATTGGTACTGTATTCGTTATTATAATTTGTTCTTGATAGACATGACAGCTGCCGGTCTTCGATAACGATGGCGATGACGATGACGATGATTTAGGATCACGACATACAGCGTACATACATACATATATAGAGTATATGTATCTGTGTTTATATATTCTTGTTTCTGCTGCATGCATGCTGTGCCAGCTGTTCTAATGTTTGGATCAACCTGCCTTGGTGGGTTGTTTGTCCTTTTTTTACTGTATTTTTCTGTTATAAGCGGTCTGTCAAAAGACGGTGTTAGATATGCTGCTGTTGGCTATTATTTCTGTAAGGGAGGGTGTGTTTTGTGTTTTACTATATGATATAGATAAGCTAGGGTCATATTCAGAAAAAAGATGCACTTGTTTACGTGCATGCATTGCATGAATATGGTGAAGTATGTACTAGTAAAAAAGCAAGTTGGGATGAGATTTAACATTGTTTATCACGAAAGTTTATGTATCTCGACACAAGAGATGAATGAGCGACGTTAGGGTTAGAAGATGACCAAGAATAGAATAAATGTTTGTAGGGGATCAAGCTGTAACCCTCAGTGTTTGAGAAGCGATAGAGTTGTCCAGGACGTACCGCGCGCGCGGGATTATTTCTCGGCGACCGACCGAGAAGGCGGCAAGATAGAAGAAAAAGAAGAACATTATTATTATTATCTCTGGAGTCTATACTGGCACACAGACAGTCAAAGCGGACGAAAAGTGTGTGGTGTATTGTTGTGCTGTGTGTGCTTGTTGTTAGGGTGGAGTTTACCGTGTAAATTTTTTTTTCTTTCTTTCTCTTGGGTCTAGTAACAATGGACAACCAAGCCGCACGGACAACGCTAGGATTTTGCGCCGATTTTGCGCAAATGCGTGGGAGGTGCCCCAAAAGACGAGTTAAAGCTCTTCTTGTGCTCATTTGGGCTGTTAGTTATGGATAAGATGGCTATGGCTAGTGGATAGGCGGAACAGAACATGGGACAAGGCTATTGACTATGGCCCCTCCTTCTCCTTCTCTTCAAAGCAGAACGTTTGCTAAAAAGGCCTAATAAAACAGCGCGTGGGGGATAGAGACAAAGAGCAATAAAAAAGTGAATCACGGGTCTAGGACATATTACTCAGAGAGTTGGGCGATTGCTTTGATGTAGCAAGGCGTTTGAATATTTTGTATATTGTATTTATATTTTGACCTCCTGATATTGGAGAAGAACAACATGAGAAAAAAAATCGCGAGATATAGCCGTAGCCGGACAGATAGGCAGTCACGAACAGATCTCGCTATGGTGGGCTATTGCTTGACTGGGAAGGCGTCCATTTGGAAGCAGATCAAATCTATTGGCTATGCGAACACAGAGGGAGGCAGGAACAACAGAACGAAGACCAAAGAGAGCAGGAGCAACACGAACTTAGCAAGAAACTGGCCGGCTTAAAATGTATAAACTACGAGATTTAATATAATAAATTGCACAGCTTTGTTCTGGGCTCACATGAACCGAAACGTAGAAGCGGGAGCTCTAATATACTGTATTTTATCGTTTTGCTGTGTGTAGAGAGCTAAACGCAGCGTTTTCAAAGATGCAGCGTTTGGCAGCTGCTAGACTGAAAACGCAAGATCGATAAATATATGACTATTTAATCGAGGATTATACCCTGATAGACGTTGATTGGGCCTCAGTGCGAAAGGGAGAGCCAGAGAGAAAGAGCGGCGTTTTGCAAGGATTCAACAGAGCCAGACACCTGGAAGGAAAAGGTTGTGGGAGTTAACAAAACATGAGGGGTGGACATCTCAACAGGAGAGGGTGTATGTGATAGGGTGTGCAAAGGACAGAGGACAGAGGACAGAGGGGGGGGGGGGGGGGGGGGGGTGGTTGAGGGGTGTTTTGAAGTTGGGCTCAGCAAGGGCAGCATGGAGTGGAGGGAGTAGTTAGCTTTACCATCCCTTCTTCCCTTTCTTTCAATTGCAGTTGCGGCCACCAACAATCCAGCTCACATATATATCACGACTGCCTCGCTCCTCACCTTCCTCTACCTTTTCTGTTTACCAAACCACACAACAACAATATCAACATTTTCAAGATAATCATAATCTCTACTATTTCACTATATATCTACATACTTCTGACTATCAGCCAACAACAATCAACTACATCTTCTTCATATCTTTACTATTCTTTACTCACATATAAATTCACAATGTACGGCTCATATGGTTCATACAGCTCCATGGGAGCTTCTGCTTGGGAGCCCATGGACATCCCCTCGGCATCCAGCTCTCACGACGACCGCTCATCGTGCGCCTTCCCCAGCTGGCCCCGTCGCGACTCGCTCTCTGCCTCTGAGCACCACATTCCCTCGTCATTCCTCTCCGATGACGACCTTTTCCTATTCGACGCCACCAGTCCATCTGACGACTGCATCTCTGAGTCTTCTTTCGGCTCTGCCTCTACTTCGTCTTCAGTCAACATCGTCAGCCCCCGCGACCGCTTCCTAGAGTGCGAGCGTGAGCGTCAGGCCCAGGCCGCCGATATGGCTGAGCTCAGAAGCCAGCAGATGCAGCAGCAGCGCGAGATGATCAAGATGATCCAGGCCGAGAAGGAGCGCCGCAAGACTCTTCCCAAGAAGACTCGCCGCTCTGGCGCACCAAAGAAGAACGCCAAGCTGTCTGCCATCTCAGAGTAAATGAATAAAAGTGTCATAGCTTTGTTTCTCTACCTCACTCTTCCGGTCCAGTTACGGACTACAAAACTACTACTACTCCAGTAACACTTCGATACAACATACACATCGACTACTGCTGAAGGCCCTTCCGGCCTAGGCTTTTACCATCTGCGTCCGACGGCTATATAGCCTCCGCAAGTCTTCTCTACTGCTTCAGTAGACACAACCACTATACACTTCTTGTCTGTCTTTTACTACTCTTCACTTTTGAGAAACCATCTCTTTCGGAATCATCTTCCACACTTCTTAATTCTCTTTTCCTTACTCAAAAATTACTACTCTCGTTTCTCACTTGGCATTTGGAGCGTTTCTTTTCGGACAGGATTTATACCACTCAGCGATTTTTCTTTTGTTTATTAGTATTTGGGAATTTCTGGCTTGACTTCACAGTTGTCTCCAGATGGGAATTTATTTGGGCATATCTTTGATTTATTTGGGATTTTTTTTTTATATAGAGCCTTCGATCTTGTTATCACAGGATCCAGCTACTTCATTTGGGCTAGGATTAGTTTTTAGTGTTTTATTTGCGAATACCCCTTCAATTGCTTAGGAGTTATTCTTTAGGTAGTCTTTTGCTTTTTTAGGTCAACTATTGTTCGACCTTTATACCCTCATGGTTTTCTGAAATTTAAATCTTTTCACTCAAACATATACTTCTTTCATGCAATCGTGACTTCTCAATGAAAATCCTAAGAATGGCGGTCAATTGATTCGTACTTCCATGTCTCCATTTTTGCTCACTAAAACCCGCCTAAAAACTAGTCGTGGGGCATTTGTTTCCCCTCTCAATATTCCAGACCCACTATAAAGGGCCACTAAATTGAAATTTAGCCCTAGAAACAAAAAAATGACGGCCAAGACTTTGAATAAAGATAGAGGGGAAGTCATATTTCCTCATGATATCTTTATTATAAAAATATTTATCTTTCGTAACCTAGAGGCGCTTAAATACTAATGTGATTCGGGTGAGTTAAAGAGCACCGTTATTGACACAGAAAATTCCTTGTTTTGTTATGTATTTCTACGACTAATCTAAAAAATCACATTTGCATTTCACACAACACAATTAGTCAAAAGAATAAGAATACAGAAATCGTGGAGTGAGTTACCCTCGCTTCGTTCCTTCGCTCTTTTTTTAATTCCCATGTGAAATATCCTAATCATTTAATTTTTTTCGTGCTGGCAAATAAAAAGACCTTGAAAAAAAAACAATTGGGCGCTTCTGAATTTTTTTTTTCGAGATTTGCTGCTACAATTTGATTTTCGTTGTGTGTACATTATCATCACACAATGACAAAAATACAATATCAAACTAACTACGTCATCGAAAAACAAGAACGAAGAAGAGGGATTCTGTATTGGCACTAATAATTGAACAAACATCATCTGTGCCTGTATCTTCTCTCGAGGAAATCTGGATTTGAGTCATCTCACTTTATGTGTTGCCTAATAGTTTAACCTAGACATCTCGGACACTGCCCAAGAAGTGAAGCGTATAGCTGCGTTTTCCGGTTATTCATTTACTCGTCTTGTTCGTCATCGGATCGAGTCTGAAGGGCTTTGATTTATTCTTCCGTAGTACTTCACCTGAAATCAAGTAAACGCTATATACAAGCCCCCTCTCCCTCTCAAGAGTGGGAAACAATAGAGGAAGAAAGAATTACAGGGCATCATGTTTGCGATAGGTTTGTTTGCTCCATATTGTTTTGGTATGTTTAAAGTAAATAAACAGGCCAAAAAGGCCTCATTTATTTGTCTTCATCCGGGACCACATAGTAGCTCCAGCTACTGATGTTTTCTTTTGCTCTTTGTGTATTGTTGCTCTCGGGTTATTTCCAGAGGAGGACGTCTATCTGCCGTGGCTACATATGTACGTAACTTAGTATACTGGGCCGAGCAGCACGCAAAAATAGGTCTATTTGCCAGACTTTCTTTATTTCCTGAATGGGCTATACGCTTGTCTACTTTCCCATATTGAATGTGACTGCACGAGCCCGAGTTAAAAATGGCCTTTCTCTTTCTCTCTTTCTCTCTCTCTATCCACTATGTCTTTATTGGCCTTTTTTGTCTTTGCTCTAATTGCCCTGCCACACCCAAAAGCAAACTGAATTGCGCTGTGTCTATGACGTAGTCCGTTCGTTCCACCGCCAGCTTTTGCAGAGCTTGGTAGAAGGCGCTTTGGACACCTGGTAAACACTTATCTCGAACGAAAGCAGGAGAGGGAGAAAGATACGTAGTAGAGGATACCGAATGACGAGACGGAAATAGTTAGAACTGAAGGGAGGGAAGAGGAAGAGATACGTGGTAGACAAGACCAAATCCAAGGAAAGAAGAAGCGAAATGCTAGCTGTGATTGGCTGCTATGAAGCTTTGTTTAAATCGGTTCATGATAACAATATTAAAAACAGATATCAACTGATCACACAATATCCTTTCCTTTTCCACAGCCTCATTCGTGGTTATTCCTTTCTGTCAAATAGTTATCTAATCATTTTCATCTCAAAACTAGTCATGATGATAATCACTACTTATAGCTATCACAAAAAAAAAAAGCCACATTTCATGATATGAAAGCCACACTTCCATTTTTCCCAAGACAGATAGAGATAGATCATTACCCAACAAGGGAAGGAGCAGCTGCCCATTCCCGTTTGGGAAACTCTTTATCTTTATCTTGATCTTTATCTCGACCTCTATATCTCTCTATTTGTCCAAGTCAACGTTTCGTTTTTGTTTCGTCTGTATAGACGATCGAGTAAGGCGGTAACCATACAAGAACTTATCAGACCCGACCACCACGTGCTGCAGTTGCTTTATCTGTCGGTGCGAATGACTAAGCCCTTTTCTATTTAAATTTTTCTAGATATGAACTAAGTACGACGCCTTGTCAAAAGCTTGGAGAAGGTTGAATAAATGCCATGATAATTCATTATTGACGTCTACAATGATCTAGATACAAAACGCTGTGTTTATAATCAATAATATCGAGGTAAAGGGAGCGTGAAACGCGATCTCAGCCTGAGAAAAGATAATGTTATATTTCTATATGAATATAGAGATGTCATCTCTTTTGGTTTTGATATCCGTGATGGATTCAAGCTGGCTGAGCTGGGCTAAGCCTATCGGAGGGCAGAAAAGAAACATCGAGAAGACGAGAGACGGCAACAACAAAGAGGGAGTGACTAGAATTATAGCAAAGTAAGCTCATGGATTTGCTCTGCTCAATTTCTGTGCCTGCTTGTGGCTGACTTGGGTAAGGATTCCCTCTTACTGGGGGCATTTGTTCTTGCTTTTTGGATGGCTGAGTCTCGAGCCACGATACACAGAGGTTAGACATATGTAAATTCACTTGCAATAGTAGTCGCCTATAGCTTCTCTACGAGGATGGAGACTTCGCGGCGAGTATTTCGCATAAGTCCGAGTTATATACAACATTCTTCTAAGTCTCTTGTCGCACACGACTATTCTTGTCATAATTATCAAATGAATCAAAAATGATGCTCGTAGATATATTTCCGACCTGATTTTGTGTATCATATTACTGGCTGGCTGATATGACCCGGATGATCTCATTTCCGTTCGTCCTGTGTATCATCCTCTGGCTTTCCTTTTTTTTTCTTTTCTTTTTCTTTCTTCTTTTCAAGGACACTTACTTTACTTGATCGTCATGTCTGGCTCGTACTATCTCGAATTTGTAAGCAATCAAAGTAACAGTAGCAATCAGTGGCGATTAATATTTGAATAACTGCAAGTACTCAGAGAAGCCGATGTAGATAATAGAAATCTTTCGGGCTATACACTCTATATTTAGAGCTATATAACAACAAACAGTGGATGAATTGAAGAGCTATCAAGCCCTAGCAAACACGTATTTGATGAAGAGTTTGTTACGCAGAGTCTGACACAGACTAAGCTGAACGATACCGCAAGGAGTAGCTTTATCTTCACAGGTGATATTTGTGTCTATGTATGACTGATATAAAATTGCAAATGTAGTACCACTCGTAGTATGAAGCACAAGGGAATCTGGATACATACGGAAATAAAAAACTAGGAGTCATCAAGAATCATCAACAATCGATTTTACTATAGTTACTCATAATGAGACCAAGTGAGACATCATCGCGGAAACTTAAGGATATGTACATTAGGCCGGCTATGTTGATGACGATGATGCCACGGGGATTCCAGGGAAAATTACGATGCACACCTACTGCATTCTGCATATGCAATACCATAGGGTATTATTATTCAAATAAGCCCCCCCCCAAAAAAGACCTGACAAAAGACAAGAAGAGGACCCTATGTGATGGAGAGAAAGATAACGCAGAGAGGGTTGTTGGCTAGATGTAGTATCTACTACCGGAGCTGTGAGTGGGGCCGTACGTCGGAGTACCGGAGACAACTGTGAGGGTAATAGCGTTTTCTTTAAAATAAAACACTATCAACTTTACTACTGAATGATCGGCTAGAAGATCTCTTCGCATAGTTTAATAATAAGATAGAAGAAATAGGCCTTGTATCCTTCGGGTACGAAGTTGGGTAGAAAGAATGCTGATGTTGATTACTGCAGGAAAAACAAGACGCCGAAAGGGGATTTTCCATTTATTTTTAACCGGCTTACTCTTTCCTGCCTATTAGAATATGATAGATTAGAATAGGAAAATAGATGGGCTGATGGGATTATTGTTTGAAAATCTCCGGTAGTTTGTAAGCTGATATAAGTGATAGGTGACAAAAGAACACTATATAGAAGTACGGAATTTAATAGTGCACGGAACGGGGTTAGAGTAGTCGATATCACTAATGAGATAAAAACAAAGATCCCATAGCGAGAGGAAAGATATGCAGAGAGATCGTATGTGGGCTTGTTTACATTCACAATCGTAGTGCTTGTTTACATTGGAATGCTCATCTCTACATCATACAAACCCACCATATTGAACACTTGTTCTTCCTACTCTCGTCTTTCTTTAAGCTCTTTGTCACTATTGACTTATGTACGGCACGACCTAGGCAAGGAAAGGAGTAAGGGATAGAGCATGATCTGAGTCTAGATCGACCGGCAGGAACGCCAAAATCGATGAGAGAAATCGAGTATACAGTAAAATTTCAGTGTTCCCTATCTAAAGGGAGTTCGGGGAACTGGGAGGAGAGGGTTATTGGGTCGAACATGGGGTCGACTAGGCCGATTTTCGAGGGAGAGAAGATGGAATAATAGTAGAGAAACTGCTGCGGAATAAGGGAGAGCATATCAGATGAGTAGCAAATATAATGATTTGGAGTTGTGAGATGTATGAGAATCAAAGGGAAGAAACCGCTTGCTGTTTTCCGGTTAGTGTTTCTCTTCCTGCCGAGCCCGACGTCTTGATCATCGACGTTTGGTATATAGAATGAGGAGATGTGTGTCAAAGATAGCACTAGTATGAAACTCGAGGAATGGAGCGGAAATGAAGCCGGTCGTGAAATAGATATATGACTTATGGAGAATGTAAATATGGAGTTGTACTTGATGAGTGATTTGTATTGTAATGCGTATATTAAGTAGATCTTGATATATGATAGAAAGAGGGACACGACTTGCTGATATGAGTTGTTAAAGAAAAAGATAGTTAGATATGATAAGGTGATTGTTAGTAAAGTAGGCTGTGTACTTGGGTACTTGGGCCGTAAACTAAGAACAAGGGTGTAAACTAGGTTACGATGTCAGTTCATAATTCATAAGCCCAAGAAGATCATTGAAAAGACAGTTATTAGAATAGACCACATACATAGTTACAAGTGTTGTCAAAGACGTAGTGACAACTGTTCGCGTGAAAGAGGGGAAATATAAAAGCAAAAACATCAGCTCGTGTCTTCCAGTATCTGGTACTTGGTATTTGATTTACAGGAAGCCTGAATATGCAAGTGACAGAAGACACGAAAACGTCGAATATATATAATAGGAGAGGGGTAGGGTGCCAAGACGACCGCAAACCATCTTTAGAAATTACCTGATTACGAACATCAACGGAGCCGAGCCGGTCGAGTTTGACGCTTCTTAGACGAAAAAGAGGATGAGAAGAAGAAAAAAAAAAGTAATGCTGATCAAGAGAGGCATACAGAAAAAAAAAAGAGAGAGAGAAGGATGTCATGGTACAAGAGATTTTGGGAACTAACAATTTGTAAAATGAGCCGAAGAGTATTCGCTTCTGTATAGCCATGTCCTGGCTCTGCATGCCTTAACGACAAAGCCTATATAGTTCCAAGATATAACAAAGCCAAACAGGGTGTTTACTTAGACGGGCGGATGATGCTTCACGTTGATATATTGGGTGGGATAGATAGAGGGAGGGCGTGTAACGCAGGCGTCTACGTCTCTATAGTAAGAACACTCGCCTAGGCAGCTAGCTAACGTCTTAGCATCCTAAACCGAAACTGCGTTTCTAGTCGATAGAAAGGAAGTAAGAAAAGAGATAGGCAGGATCCTAAGGAAAGTAGAAGACAATCCAATCAAGCGTTAAGTTCTCATGGATGGCTGTGATGAAACCTAGTCAGGCAACACCCGAGATAAGGTTGAAGATTATGGAGAAACTGTTTATTGCCTACCTAGAACTTATAATGATAGGTTTCTCGAGTAGCCTATCAAGTAGTCATGAATGTTATGATGTCATCTCAGCGCGGGTAGAGATAGCACGAGAAGACAAGACCTTGTCAACTTGGAAATAAACGAATGGCCTAAGCTTCAGTTTTAGCTTATAGCCCCGGCTTTCATAGAAACGCAAGCCAGTCGAAATCGTCTATTCTGCATAATCACGTTGGGCCGATGATTGGCTGATATGATCAAAACCCTCATATATATCAGGATTTACATACTCCAAGAGATAGCTTCAGGACAGACATGGAGTTGCCACGAAAGATAAGAAGAAGAAAAAAAAACTTCTCGCCTAGGCAGAGAAGACCAAAGGAAAAGCAGATTAGAAGGAAAGAAGAAACCTAGGTATCATGAGATATCAGCCACTGGATACTGGATGGATAGAAAGGAGGCCCTCCAGGAGCCCCAACGAAGGCCGCTGGTGATTCGTATATATCTACTGCTTGTCTTCCATTTACTTCTTCTTGGATCACGATGCATGTTAGGGAACCAGGCAACGAGACTCCTTTGAGTAGAATCGTCTGGTTATTTGCTAAAGATATGTGAGGCATACTTCATCGTCACTTTGTGTACCTGAGTGGCTAAAACTGCACGGAAAGCCGGGGGAATGGGGTTTTTTTTTCTTTTTTTCCCTATATATTCTATGTTTTGGGGGCTACCAGAATAATACATGTCATGATCTCTACAATTAGTTCTTGTTAATATCTGGGGGATTGTCACCCTCTTTGAAGTTTAGTTTATGAATTATCTATTTTATATGACTTCAACGTTTCGTCCTTTTTTTAGCCGAGCTGCATGATGAAGCTGGCATTGGCCAACAAATCTTTTACCAATGACAGGGCTTCCAGCCTAAAAAGCCAGCAGTATTTGAAACCTATTTGCATTTGTCTCCAAGAAGGAAAACGTGAGGAGTGATATAAAGGATAAGTGTTGGTCATGTGTTCAGAGGGAGTCGAAATTATAGGGCGATGTCGCATGTTTTTTTTTTTAATTGTGTTTTTTTTTGACAGGTCAACGGCCTGACGATGACGTAGGAAATGGAGGCCGCTGTTCTTGGGGAGAAAACATAGCCTGGTCATCTTCTTTGTTAATTTTTCAACCCAAGAGTTTATGGCTATGATGTCAGTATACTATGATATATGAGTCTTACAATACAACTACTTATGTATGGAACCAGTGCTATTATGCCGGTCCGGATCCAAGACCCGTGCCGATTCCGATCTGGAGTTGACCCCCACACATACAGAGAGATGTCCACGTTCAATCTTTCATAGGGCAAAATACATTCTGATACTTCGGGTGCAGGTACCAAGATTCAACCGTATCTTGCTTCTGTCATCGCTATTTTTTTTTGGAGAGCTGCCGGTCTTTTACAGTTCCAGTCACACTGCATTTATACCGCATGCTGTTTATGTATGTCTATCTATTGCTGTGTTATCCGTATAACACACATAACCTCGTAAAAAAAACATGATTTCACACAAGAATACCAGCTTGTTAGTGTAGCAAGAATCTGGAAGCAGTTTGCACTGTATAAGGCTAGTGAAGACATTGTCGGTACATTGTGAATATATCTGGCTGTGAATATCAGAATGTGCTAACATTTTCGTGTCTCTGTGTTCGTGGCATTACATTTGCTTAACAATACACAGCATGTTACATATTTCATGCCTTAAGAGTCGGACAAGAGCCTCATATATTTATACGCATATCAAGTATATGGACAAGTCAGTGTATGTCTGCGGATAGTCGGATATGGGACTAAGCTGGTTAGGAGTGGTGCTTTCGATATGTTGTACTTGTAGACATGTATTTTTCCTGCTTAATACGCTTTCAAGTGACCGAAGCATGGTTGCTTTCTTGAATCATCCAGTTGTATCCCCAATGCCCATCACAGTCTGAAAGCAGACACAAGTCAATAGACTATTTCTGTCATGATTTAGTCATTTAAGCTATACTTGAGTTGTGTCGATATCATACTGTTTTTCAAAAATATATACTTAATGGTATCATTATATGTTCCTCCTCTATCGATAATCACCCATCCAATATCATGATACCTGACCCAGCTCCCTCTCCTCACTCACCTCGTAATCGTATCCAACCGTGCCAATCTCATCAGCGACTCATTTCCGAGCTTCTGCTTCTCCTTATGAAGCACATGTATACTAGCACAAAGCCGTCTTATTGGGCTTACGCCTCATTTAGTGTTGCTAGCTTCGTTTTGCCCGAGGTTTGGTGGATGTGACATTGGAAGTTTTGAAGTAACACCAGGGTTTGGGGTAGTGACAACCCTAGCTTGGAAATAGAGATAATGCTTTGTGACATGGTTTGGGCACAAAATACATTGTTTTCTTGAAGAAAAAAACTTGACGGTATACCAAGTTTTTGATAACACCTCTATGGAGATGAGCAAAAAGAAGATATCTCGATCCAGAGCGAAATCACTCGAAAAAAAGAGAAATGCCTTCAAGCGGATTTGAACCGCTGACCTCGACATCTCAAATAATTGCAATTATTACTAGTGTCGCGCTCTGCCAACTGAGCTATGAAGGCTTATTTGAGTATTATGGTGTTACGAGGCTTTATACATGAACAAAAGTGTGGGCGCTGATTTTTTTTCCATTTTGGGTCGAATATATGTATATGAAGGCTTCTTTTTGTATCTAGGTAGAGATAGATGTCAAGCTACGGATAGGGTTGAGTCTCTTTACGTTTGGCTTGCCTGTTTTGATTGTATTTTACTGAGCAACTGATCGTTTCTCGTTATCTATATATTAAATCCATGTACATATACTTATGCGTCGTATGATCTCAGTGGTTTAGGTAGACGTAAAATTTAATCAAATCAAATATGTATGCTTATTACCGATACATCTGATTCCCAATTGCTGTGTGAGACTTTTTCGTTGCTTACTGAGCATTGCAGATGATCGTCCCGTGTAGGCAATCCTTTCCAAAGTCACAGCCTGTATGATATAGATAGTACAGATATAGTTGTATCTGTATATAATCTGGACTGAACTGGACATTAGAGAGAGCTTATTTTGTTGGTACAGCTTGAGATGATGTTGGACAGACATATATAAACAAAGACCCAGAAAGAATAAGAACGACAAGAGAAGATCAAGAAGCTGTTGGTAAAATATTTACAGGTGCTCCTTCTTTGTGCCTAGGGGAAGACTTTCTCCTTGGTTGTCTTGTGTAGCGCCGCAGAGTTTGTATGGGAAACACAGCTTGAGGGCTATAGCAAAGTGTAAGTTAGTATCCGTGGGTAACCCTATCTCTGCATTTGCTGTCAAACGTAAAAAGTTTGGGTTGGAAACTTGGATTTTACTTAGCCTTGCCATTTTGACTTTACCTACGCCTTTGCCATTCTCTTTGACTTTGACACGTGATGATCGAGATTTCGCCATCCTCTTCATTCGCTATCTGCTATGGACTTGATTCATCTTTGCATCTATCTACATCAGATACAACTCTGATGGTTGTATAACGCAGTAAAACATACTCAATGATGATTGGCTGGACAAATATTTTAGCATGGATCTCATCACCCGCTCCTGACCAATCCGAGCTAAGCTAGACCCACAAAACTTAGCAGTTCGGCGCTTCGTTGACGGCTCTGCTTGGCTAGAATATCTTCAAGGGGGGAAGGTGGGTCCCTCGTTGAACTTCCGCTGGACTCCCGTTGGACAAAGAGGAAAACATAGTGGAGCATTCTTCTGCTGTTAGTTTCTGGCAATTAACTAGATTGGGTTGTTGGCAAGGAATAATGGGCGCTTATTGGTTAGTCAGTAAGATGGCTTGTAGTAGTTGTAGTAACTAGTTGTAGTAGTTGTAGATTTTGGGTTCTTTATCGGCTCAGCTTAGAATAGAATCATACATATGGAGAAAAAAGTCGAGGAATATATTGTTGATCGTTTTTTTGCACAGACAGTTAAACTGACAGCACATCAAAAGACTAGTCTTTTGTAACTTCACAGTCACAGTCGAGGATCAAGGTTAGCTCTTCCAGCGGAACCAAAGCAACCAAAAAGCTTCATGTAAGCCTGGAAACGAGCCTATGGCAGCAGTAGAACCAATCTTGGTTGGATCATCACGAAGTCGTTTAAGTTTCAAAGCCCGGGGAGACGAGAAATTGTGATTGAATTTTGTTGACACAAAACTGAATAAAAACTAACGGGTCTTCTATCCATGTCAAGCGAGAGACTCGAGAAATTGGCGATATATTTCTGGAGAGAATGGAAAAAACCTTGGGTTGAGCTTGAGACGAGGAAGAGGAGGATGGGGGGGACTGGAGTAATATCAATTTTAATTTCCCCATATCGATAGTAGTAGTAGGGCGCCGAGTAGATAAAACAGCTCTGGCGGTATCTAACTGTTATCTAGGCGGAGTTGTCGTTTGCTGGGTGTCTCGCCTTGCGATGTGATGTGTGTGATATGATGTGATGGTACGACTGGCACTAATCAGTGGTATATTAGTGTTAATCAGTGCTAGTGCTTAAGTCTAGAATTGTGTATCAATCCCAAGATCTAGCATGGGCTGCATCAAGTCTCATGCGACCGGTTGTCGAGGCCTTGTTCCTATAGTCCGTAGTGTGTTATCAAGAGGTATGGTTGGATTCTGTATATCTGTATATGTATATTTATGTACATAGGTAGCTGTGGGAGAGACTACAGTTTGAACCTCTTATTTTGCTTGATAAAGCAGGTGTCGAGAAGTTGGAAGAACAGCAAGGCTCAGTTTTGCCTACATAAGTACGCAGATATAATGGCGAGTTCCAGTCTTTCTTTCTATAGATTGAAGTCTGTTTACTTTTATATTCACCATCTCTATGTCAAATGCTTAGCTTTTCTCAAATCATAAGCTAGACGCCGTACTATTTCTTTGTCTTCATGCGGATCTCGAATCCCTGCATTCTATTATAACTATACAATGTGTCGTGCCCATTATTACTATAAAGCTAACAGCCTCTTTCTAGAGCGCAGCCTCGAACATATCAATGAATGACAGAAGATGTAGATTACAGATAAATGAAAAGACGAACAAATAAACCAAAAGACCCGAGCTTCTTCTTGTTCGTCTGTAAGTCTAATCCTCGTCATGCAACTTTGAAGTTCAATTAAGCGCCCAGCGCTCGCCCAACGACTGGGATATCCCTGGTTCTCCATTTCCCGTTATGGATGGCTAATGCAACCAGTACTTGTTGGTGGCAATTGGGGGGGGGGGCCGATTGTATCGTTTTTGGGTGTCTCCTGGGCTTCTTCTTCATCTAGGCTATATTGCTGTGACTTTGAGAGCTATTCTTCGGTCGCTCTGATACGGCCTGGAGCTACACATGATGAACGAACTTGATGGTTCTAGGTCCCACTGCTGTTACTACTACATCTAGAACTGAATACTTGGAAGCTATCTTGATCGCTAGTTTCATTCTTTGATTCTTTCTACTCCCATTGTCTTCCTTCTCTTCCTTACATATCAATCTTGCGCAACAAAATATTCATTGCTTTATATGTAAGTGAGACCTTCGTCTTTTGTTGTTGAAGGCTGAATAGCCGATGATTATTACTTGCTAGTGCTAAGCTCGATGCTAGAGAGTCTACTTTGTACACATGTGTCTTGATATCACCTTCTCTTCAGAAACTCACTCTGCCGAATCTATACCTCCTATCCTAATAATCCTCATAAGATATATCTAGCTCTCTCGAAGTACGCTATAATACTATAGTGAATCGCATATTCAGGGAACAGGCGCCATCAAGTCTTTCGCCGTTCTTCGCCTTGAAGCAAAACAAAGCGCTAAGAAAAGAACGACGTGCGTGTATTCTTTGCCCACTATTTTCCTTTCTTTTTCTTCGATTTTCTGGCTCTTCCTGCTTTTAGGCTTTATCAAAATCGGGTTTCGGGTTCTTTTTCTTGATATTGCAACTAACACAACTCTCTCTATTTACAGTGACCTTGCTTATTTTTCTTTTTCTTACTTTTGACCGCGCTCGATTTCTCTCGAGATACAAAGCCTGTTTCTCTACTAATACGACTGATAAACTTGAACTGGCTCGACCCTACTATTTTATATTCTATGCTACTCTACTATACTATACACCTATCACTTACATCAACATTATCTTTCTTACTACACTTCCCACATCGGCTGTTTCGTCCGTTTTTCTCGACTACTGTTCTTATTCGCTCATTTGACTCGCTCTTTATTCCTTTTTTGACCCTCTCTACACCTTTTTTTTTTTTCTATTTCTGCCTACACACACTACTTTCGTCTTTTTGTTCTGTGTTGCCTCGCACAAAGTGAACAGATAATTTCAATATCGGATATTTCCCAAGCCGACTTTTCACGAGCGAGAGAAGAAGTCCCGACTTCACTCATAGTCTATCTTTCAGTTCATGCTCTAGAAGAAAGACAACAGCAGTTCTGTCTGTTCCCGTGATACTTGTTACGCCGCGCTGGCTTTCCAAGGATACCCGCATTTGCTGGCGTACGCCGGTAATGATCTGAAGGCGACCATCTAGTATCTATATTGAAAGAGACGCAAAACCAAAAGAGATCGACCTGTGTGGGTAGTACAACGCCGAGTTCTTATATCACCACCACGAGAGGAGAAACAAACACCTTTTTCTCCCTAGACACGACAAAATCTTGACAATCATATCTCCAAAAAAGCCTACCATCATGTCAAAGGCTTTACGCCAAAGGGTTCCATCCCGCAATTCCCAAAAATCTCGCGGCCGCACAGATGATCTACGAGACTTCGACAAGCCCGCATCTCCGCCGACCATTATTAGAGATTTTGCACCATGTGCTGCCACATCATCCATGTTTCTCTATGCTCAAGGCTCGGCTGTCATATGTTGTCGCCACCAATCTTTGGCTATCGAGCGCCGATTCGAAGGACATAACGAAGAAATCCAGCTTCTGGTCGTCAACAATGTCAGCCATAGCGATCCTGGACGCTTAGTATTCAGTTATGACTCGGGCCAGACTGCTATAGTATGGGATCTGGAAACTGGCGAAGAGACTACCCGCTTTGCTTGCTATAAGCACTTGACAACTGCTACTTGGATGAGGAATGGAAATGTTGCTTTTGGTAAGCTCGTGATATCCTTCTAGATGCTTGATAGCCAGTCTTCTAACCCGCCATATAGGTAATACACAGGGCTATATTATCCAGTTCGAGCCTGGCTCGCAAGAACACAAGTCGACCATGACGCTCTCTCAGATACCAATTACAGCGTTAGCTGTTGCTAACGACAACACAACCTTTGCAATCGGGTATGTCTTCTGTTTTTTTCTTTTCTTTTGATATTCGTTCGATTGTGACTAACACCCAATGAAGCTATCAGAATGGCACCCTTTTGGTTGCCAGTATCGGTGATGATCTGGTGCTTTATACTCTGCATACCCTCCATCCCGTTCGCATGAACAGCTCGCCGTCTCAGCCAGTTACGCTACAATGGCACTCGTCAACAGCGCAACAAAAGACCATGATGCTGGCTGCTCAAAGCCGGAACGGTGATTTGCGAGTATGGAGTGTGCCCAAAGCCTCCAATGCCCGGCCAACAACTGCGCGTGTCTTGTCAAAGAGCGAGCGTCTAATCGATGGTCCCAATTGGATGGCGTGGTCTAAGAACGGTCGTATCATCCAGTACTCAGAAAGGTAAGCTTTTGTCTCTTAGAGTTCCTACTATGTACCACCAACTCTAGCTGACATCCCTATCAAAGTGAAACGTTATCTTGGGATGTAAGAACGAAACATGTCACCAAAGATCCAATCCCTACTATTGGCCAAGTCCGCGGTATTGCCATCTACGGCGCTGGAGCATGTCTTTACACTCTTGGCGCCAACAACACTGTCCAACAGTTCGATTTGAATGCCCCCTCTGTATTGGTAGCCAATGTGCAACATCCCGCTGCTCAGGTGATGCCACCATCACCGCCAGTATCGATCGAAGAAGTGGAGAAAGCATTAGCATCTACCTCCGAGTCCGATATCCCTTTCAACCCTAGTGATGTCACCGAGAGCGATGAAGACCCTGACGGTTATGCAAGTCGAGATGCGTCTATTGAACGTGTGTACTGCGACTATGAATCAACCGGAACAGGCTTTGGATCAAGTTACGGTCAGCCGCCTACTGAGATCGAGTCTAAGACGGCTAGTCTCCAGAGAGGCTCCAATCGATCGAGAGGCGTCATCTCCGAACATACATATATTTCCACCGGATCTCGCTCTCAGCTTCGCAGTGGCCACGAATCACGAACCACGCCGCAACAAGGCACCTATGTTTCCAACTCGAGAGCCTATGACTTTCAGTCTCAAAGCTCCCTTCATACCGGTACTACCAGATCTCGTCCACGAGGTACCGGCACTCCTTACAGTTCTCGGAGCCGAAACGAGACGGATTCGACGAGCAAAGCCCTTGACATCTTCAAATATACTCGTTCTCGCCTTGCGGATGTTCCGTACAAGCATCCTCCGGCAAACGACGGCACACCGCTTACCAATGATGACCTTCGACAACAGATGCTGAGCCTTATCTTTGGTTGGAACGGCGAGGTCGACGAGTTGATCATGGACGAGATGCAGCGTCACCCCCGAGGCTCTTCTGCTAGAATCATGCTGTCAAAGTGGCTTGGCGAGGAAATCGACGAGAATGACATTATGGATAGCTCCGATCTAATGTCCTCTTCAGACTGGATGTTGCTTGCCCTAGGCGGAATTGGCAGACAGGCATCACAGCGCAAGCTAGGCCGGGCATACATCACCAAGCTTCTTGAGCAAAACGAGCTTCACGCTGCCATCACCATCATGTTGGGTATGGGTGACTATATCGATGCCATCGAGGTGTACCACTCCCACAAGCACTATATGGAGGCATTGCTTCTAGCCTGTCTTTACCAGCCGGCGGTTTGGGAGCGCCAAAGCGCCATTGCGAAGAAATGGGGAGAATGGGCCGTCCAGCATGGCCAACAACAACTTGCTATCCGCTGCTTCGCATGCACTGGCCGAGAATCTACCGAGACATGGGCATCTCCATCTGCCGTCAAGTTGAGCTTCCAACCACTTGCGCCGGATATGTTCAGTCCGCCGCTCTCTCCGCCAGACCTCAAGGGCCCCCATCGTAACATCACCAAGACGTCTGCCTTAAAGCTGATCACCTCGTTTGGCGATCCGGGAGAAAAGAAGAAGTTCTTTTCCGAGGATGGTGATAACAGCAAGACTCCAGTCGCAAACGACATCAATGTTGGTCCGATGGGCTATGATCTCGATCAAAACCCCACGACTGCCATTCTGCGTCCTTCTAACCGCAGTGCCTTCAACACGCCGACATCGTCTCGGTCTGTCACATCCAACAATACCACCTACTCACGCAAGCGTCTGCCCTCTATCGGCGAGCAGCCCGCGGAAGCCCGAAGACTCGAGCCTATCAACCGCCAGAACACCCGTACTCAGGCGCCTCCGGACACTGATTACCAAAACACATTGGCTAGAAGCGCAGCTTCTCTTCCTCGTGCTGCTACGGCTAGCCCGATGATGATGCGTGACAACTACCGGCGACTAACCCACGAGCAAGCGCTCCCATCGCCTAGCATAAGCGTGAACCAAAAGATGGAGAGTCTACACAGACGCAACTTGTCTCGCAACGAATCCCGCGAGCGTATGAACAGGCCTAGCCTCAACATCGATACCTCCAAGGTGATCGAGGTGAACGACGAACAGCCTGCGGTACAATCTGCGCGCTATCATTGGCCTCGTCGCCGTGGTCCTGGTTCGGTTAGCTCGGTGACTTCTGGATCGACGTCTCGTAGCACACGCCACATGATGCGGCCTAGTGTCGACGAACCTATCAATAGTCTTTACGCAGCCAATGACTACAACAACAGCCGTCGAGTGACACAGAGACAGTCGAGCCGCGATCGAGCTCGGGGAACTAGCCGTGATCGCAAGGGATACCAGGATGCTTCCTTGGACCGGGGTCGTTCGGCCATCAGGATATACCCGGCTAAGCGCTCACCGACCTCTCCAGTGCCCATGTCTCCCGAAGACCTCGTCAGTCTGAAGGCCAAGGCCGCCGCCTCCCTCGATGCTACTGCCGCCGCTGGAGATGCCGCGGCTATTGCAGCTAGTCGCAAGGTCAATAACTCTTCACGTACTTCGAGCCGTAACGGCCGTAGTCGTAGTCGGACCCGGGCAATGTCTGAGCGTGGCCTGCCCCTTACTATCAATACTGTGCAGATCATTACTCAGGCTAACTCGATGCGTCGTGAACTCAAGTCACCGACATCTCCAGCCCCGATGATATCAATGATCAACACCTCGGAAGATGAACAAGATTATCAGCTAGCGTTGGCTGATCAGGCTAGCTTCCGTCAAGCACGCAGTGCAAGCCGTGGCGCCAGCCGCAAAACTCCCGATCCGCAGAGACAGTTCGAAGTTGAGCAACAACGCATGGGAAGCACGGATATCAACCGGCGTGTTGCATCGTCATCGCGACCCGATTCGCATGAGCGGGCAGGCGACCTACGGCGCATCAAGGAAGAGAGACAGCGCAAGAAAGACATCGCCGCGCGAGAGCTCGAAGAGCGGCGTAAAGAGTTGGTGCAGAACACATTGGCAACTGCCTCTATCCCGCATCCAAATGATCTTCCTCCAGCAGAGCCCATCTCTCGCCCGGCCACAGCTAACAGTGGACAGATGATGATGAACCCGCTGGAGATTTCACGCTCTGCTACGGCAGAGCCTCAAATGTCGAGTCGGGCCCGACAGAAATATGGAATCGGACTGCCTGCAACTCCCAAGGCCATGCGCATCGTCCATGATTCGTTTGATGTTAAGAGCAAACAGCCGGCGATGCCATCGGTGCCCCAGTTCCTACAGCCGACGTCATTCTCACGCGAAGATTCGTCAATGCCTTCTGCGCTCAACCTATCCAAGGATATCGAGGTAGCCCCCGGACCAGCAACAGCAGCCGCCGCGCCATCTTCATCTCAGAACAGTGGCTTGACACTGCTACCCTCTACGGTATATCAGCCGCCTAGCAAGGCGATTTCCCGCTGCCAATCAGCGCCTATCCCGGACGAGCCCCATGGGCGTTCTAACAGTCGACAAAACGCACGACGTGAGTCCCCGCATTACTGCTCCGAATGTAGTAATTGACTTCCCGCATTGAAGAATCCCTTTTGAACCCCCTATGAAAACCCCCCCCCGTCGACTAACATTCCGAAGCTCGCCAGGATTCTTTTAGTGAGCGCCAAGAACGAGAGCGTGAGTTCCGAGACCGCGCTAGATCACCAGCTACACGCCTCCCGCAGCTTCAGCACTTGGCCGGACCTAACCGAGGCTTGACTATCGACAATCAAAGACCCGGCACAAGCGCCAGTGGACCTCCTCCTCCACCACCTCCACCGCCTATGGGACTACCACTGGCTCCCGGTAGCAGCGCCCTGGCTGCCGGCATGATCGAGATAGTGCCCAACAATGACGATGAGGGACAGCACCAAGCCATCGAAGTCCAAGCAGGGCCAAACGCAGTGGCCGAGGCACCAATTGTAGTGCCTCCCAGCGACTTTATGGTCCCCGTGATTCCACCGCCTGCCCCTCCAAACAAGGGCCATAACCGCGGACGGAGCGCAACAGACAATAGCATTGCGGGCCGCTTCTCCAAGGCCACCGAACGCCTTCGGTCGGCTAGTCGTACGCGGAAGGATAATCCTCGCGGTGCTCCGATGTCGCCCCAGGATGGTCAGGGACAAACGGCAGTGGTCGCGCCGTATGAAAGCGTGCCTATTCCAGCGCAGTTCCACCATCAACGGACGACACCACAGCCTCTTGCCGGCGGAGGAGGGCTTCCCATGGACTTAGACAAGTTGCCAACGGGACTTAACCAGGGTGATTTGATTTAAAGGAGATAAGAAGGGGTTCTAGGTGATATTTTGTCGTTTTGATGGTGTTTTCATTCCTTTGTACAGGAAGAACAGTATGGTTTGTGGCGTTTTTTCTTACTTTTTCTTTTGTTGTTTATATTTCCTTTAGGAACTCGGTGGTCGACACAATAAAGACATGTCAATCGGGTGATTGGCGGGAGTTTAAGGGAACTTTTTGTTTATTTGTGTAATTTTTGGTAGTTACATGTTTTATTTTTACAATAATGATATCGATCTCGCAGGAGAAGGAACGGACGTACTTGCTTTATCTTGTGATTCTTTTTGAAGAAACAAAAAAAGCTGTGATATATCGCGGAATCGAACCAGCAAGTTCACACACCCCAAAAAAAGAAAGAAAAAAAAAAAAAGAAAAGATGAAAAAAGAGTTGACCTGTCCATCCTAACCTAGGCCACCAAGCCCCCCGCGATCGTATTCCAGCCCGCCATGCGACGGTGAGAATTTCTCTGCGAAGTGAGTCCTTCCTGAAGTGTGATTCCCAAATGCTTAGAGCCGAACAGCAGTTCGCTGGTTTCCCAAGCGAGTGTTGCAGCTACCGCGGCATTCGGGCTGGGCATCAAACGGGAGGGAGCTTACGTATTTGGTGAGCACCAGATTAGGCAAGTTGTGATAAGCCTTCATCCAATATGACCATTACAGCCGGAAGATTGTGTTGCTAAAAGACTTTATAACACACAGCAGATGATAAAATGCAGCCTTTTATATGGAGCTGCAAACCCTAGACAACCCCCAGTTCAAGCTAAGCTTACTCAGTTCCATGCTAGCAAACAAAGCAAGTAACGTTCACATGTCAACTGCCATGACATTCGATCCACCAACTAACTAAGCCATAGAGCTCACTCATCGATCCCTCTCTTCATTTCCTTCGGTTCTGCCTTATCACGATGTTTACGACCACGCCGTACCTGACTTTCCGCAGCCCATCGCACACCACGGTCGAATACACCGTGTCCAACCGGCCGCCATCCTCTCTGGCCGTGCGAATCCGCGCCGTCGCCTTAGCCGTCGCGCGTAGCATCATAGTTATCGGCGTAGCGGTGATTCTCTGGGCGAAATGGAACCAAGCAGCGTGCACCACGGGCCTGTTCCCATCAACTGCGTTTGGAGGGACAGCGGTTGCTTCGGTCACCTCGATAGCCCCAGCGGTCCTGGCGACATCCTCCGCTGACGGTGCACTCGCAACTGATGTTTCAGTGTGGAATGTCTCCGTTGCCACGTTTACGGAGGATATATCGGGTGTTGTAAAGTCAGCTAGCGCCGGGTTAGCTTCGGTCTCAGACGCAGCGCCTGAGTCGGTACTGACTATGTCGCCGCTGCCTCTACCGCAGTGCGGTGATGTGCCCATCTTCGGCATCCACGCGCCATGGCTCGCCAGCCTGTTTCTAGCCCTTCCTTTCGGAGCTGACATCCGCGAAGCTGTCTCGCGGGCACCGCTAGCCGCTGTGGTCATACAATGCGCAACAGCGCTCTACTTTGCCCTACTACGTGTACACGCTACCGAGTCGCTGCTGGTTCTGCGCGGCCTCGGTATTCAGACAAGCAGTGCTGCTGCTGGGTCTCTATTGGGTGCGCCGGCATCGACGCGTTTCATCCCCACGGAGAAGATCCAGGACGTGCTTGTGAATGAGGCGTTTCGTGGCTTCGAGGTGCGCCATTATTTACTGATTGTCGTCGAGGGCGAGGAGGACGTGGTGGTAGTATTCCCAAAGCTACTCCCTGGAAAAGACGTAGTTACGACGGTGTGGAGAGGAGTCAAGGAGTGTCTATATGAAGGGCCAGCCGACGGCTGGAAGACCCGGGATTCGTGATAGATTCCTATCTAGAGTTTGTTTATTGTTTTTGCCATCTATTCTATACATACATATATATATTCATATTCTTGATTTATCTTCGATACATAGTCTAGTCTACTTATTACTCTGCTGATTCTCTGTAGCCCTTCTTAAGACGCATTTCCTTGGCGTCCGCAAAACCATTCTTGCGTGCATATGCGTCATTGGCTTCGTCAACCGGCATACCACGCTTTAACTTAGCTAACGGAATATATGTCTTGGGACCGAAGAAGCCCGAATCACCACCATCGAAGATGCGTGGTGGGAGTGGCTTACCAGCATTACCCAATATCTTAGCAGCCTTTAACGTACTAGACAGAATTTCCGGCGTACGACCCTGATCTGCCACAAGCAATAGTAGCTGCGATGCCAGTACTTCATCCATCTTCTTGCCGCGCCACTCGCTCCAGAGTGCCTCTAGGTTTCCATTGCGTGAAAAGGCCAACGCAGTAGCTGAATCATCGGCGTCGGCCCAGACCCATGGCACAGCGTCGGTGCGCGTTTCGTCGCCTTCGGCTGGGAAGATGCAGTCCCATAGGACCAGAGGTACGTCCGAAGCCATAGGGTAGGCCGGACGAGCTGGGTTTTTGGCTACGTCTAGCAGCTTTGTGATGATAGACGGATCCTCAAGGCCCTGACCGACAAGAAAGAGCACGTACACCATGCATCGGATTTGATGCCATAGGAATGCACTACCTTTTACGCTGAAGTAATACATCTTGGTACCACCACGTGGATGAACATCAAGGTTACCAGCAGAAGAAGAAGAGGAAGATGCCAGAGGACCTAGAACAGGGCGCAGTACTTCACTACCCAAAAACGCCACGCTGGCGCTTGCCTCTGGCACCTCAACTACATCGACCTCGAACATGCGTCTCTCAAAATTAGTGCGCAACTTGCTCGGGTCGGCCTTGCTGAAATTACGGAAATCATGCAGACCCTCGAAACGCTTAGCTGCGTCGCGCATACGATCGATATCGAGCCAACCATTACTCGACTGGCTATTTTGCAGCGGCCCCGGAATTGGCGCGTAGGCTGGCTGTGTGAAGAAGTATCGGTACTGGCGTTCACGGCATGAGAAGCGTGCAATGAAGTCTGCTGGCGGATCGGGGTACCAGGCCAGCATACGGATGTCGGATGGCAAGACCCGGTTCAGTACAGAGCAGTAGCGGATTTCGTCCTTGATAGGGTCCCATTCTTTGGTGGGTTTGTCAGCCTCGACTTCGTCTTCAGCTTCACCCTCTGGCGGCGACTGCTTAGGGAGAGGCCGGGAACTCCGAACTCGCAGAGTAATGACCTGGCCAAAAGCACTGACACCACGATCGGTACGGCCGCATTTGCTATATTCACAGCATGTGAAATCGACAACATTGACATCCTTGGGGTAGATGAGCCGTGTACGGACCAGCGCTTTCCATAGCTCGTCTTCGATGGTTGGCAGTTCCTGTGACTCTTGATATTCGAAGCCGCCGTAACGCTTGCCCTGATACGCGAACTTGAGCGCAATGTACCGCGTGCTATACTTGCTTGGGTCGATATCTTTGACCAACTTGGGCTTCTTGGCCACCGGCTGCGTCTCCGAAGTCGAAGCCGAAGTAGAAGCAGCAGCAGCGTCTGTTGTTTTATTCTTCTTAGTCTTTGGAGGTCCACCGGGCTGTGCTAAACTAGGCAATGGTGGCAACGGAAGTTGGTTCTTAGATAACTCAGCTTCTAGTGACTTGATATGGGCTAAGAGACTCTCGCGCGTCCATTTCGCATATGGTGAGTCGTTGGACGCGGAAGAGGAAGCAGAAGCAGCCTTGGCGTCCATGGTAGCACAAGAAGAGAAGCTTCTGCTTCGTTTGAGATTTGAAGATGACAGAATGAAAAGCGCGGTCGTTGCCGACGCAGAAAATTTGAGTGATGATGATAAAGCTTCTGTCGTGGTGAGTTGTTGATGGTGGATCTGTGGCAGATATGAGGTCGCTGCTGACGAGATACGTTTGAAGATGATAGACATTCAAGTATTGGGGTGAATTGTTTGTGATATCTTTTGCGTTTCTAAAACGAGAAAATATTAGTTCCAAATATTCAAATGGATATCGCCTTTTTTTATATTTTACCTGAAGCGTAATTTTTTTGATGGGCGAGGAAACCTTCAGATTTTTATGGTAACACAATCAATTTGACTTTACAATTGTATGGACTTGACTTTTTTTCTCACCATATGAGCAAAAATCTCCACTTTTAAGGCTGGCGATCATCAAACTACAGTTACTGATAGGAAATCCGAGATACCACGAAATGAGTGTACATCTTTTTTTGATATTGATCAGCTGTTATATTTAGATTCCCCCCATCATAGTCCTGTAAAATCCTATGTTTTCTATTTACCTATCCCACCAAATCTCTCACCTCTTATGCCAACTTTGGTGCCTCCTTAGTCTCTCCCATGACAGCCTGAATGACTTCCAAGATAGCAACGCCTTGTTCCTCCGTCAAGCGGTTCTCCATATCCTCAATGACCGCGCTAAGCAGCGGCAGCGACGCGGGTTTGACGTTGATAATCATCACCGTCTCAGCCTTGGTTAGGTCGTAAGGACGAAGTCCCTCGAGTAGCTTCCGGATAGTTTCTCCTGTGTATGTCACGGGACTTTGCAGTGGATTTGGGTGTGTGTCCAGATATGTCATGAGCTATCATCAGAGGAAAAGGAAAGCGAAATATTTGGTTCAACGTTAGCCTTCGTTCGTCCATGGGAAATTGATGTGTATAAAGATAGGAAGGGGGCCGGTTGCATATATAACTCGTATATCAAGATCCACATCATATGAAGATCTACTAATATACCAAACTCGAAAATATTATATAGACTCACCTCTCTAACAACAGTCTCTAGATTCGGTGGTCCACGGCGCTTCTTCTCGGATAGGTGCTTCCACACCTCATAGTTACTCAACACTGCAGACTGTGCTTCAAGGACTTTCATGATTATTACGCAGTATGTAGGAGACAATTTAAAAGTTATAAGTGTGAGTTACTGATCAAATTAAATGAAAGACGGCTGAAGAAAGGCTAGCTTTTTTAGATTGCTACGCAAATAACGAAGTCGTGATGCTAGAAAAGTTCAAGTCACATTATAAAACTATGTACCCGTAGATTAACCGTCATGATGTCGTGGGTTATCTATAACCCTAAATAGTTCACCAACTTCAGAGATTGCGTCTCGATGTCTTAGATCTTATGACGTCATGTTTTCATCCTTAATAACTATTCGTCCCTGTTTCTTGGAAATACTTAAGGACATTGAATTTCTATACACACTCGTTGGTATAGCTCTGGACCTAATACCGAGACTAGCTCCGTTATTCGAGTCTTCAATGTGTTATCAAACGAGAGATCGACGCTCTCCTCATCCCAAGTGAATAGATCTCCTGAGTACAAGACATTCTTGCTGGGATGAATGCATATGTAAATCTTGCTAAGATCCATAGTCTTTAGCTGCTGTTGCGATATAATGCCGGGCATGCCAGAGTTGAGATACCCGCTATTTCTTCGAAAAGATGGAGGAGTTGTGTCATTATAATCAGCTTCTCCAGAGTCTACACTTGATTTTTTTACATCCCACTCTTTACGAGCTTCCGTGAGGTTTGTGTAGGGCCGACTGAGGATATGGAGAATCGCTTCATCTACAGGAAGAAACGAAAACGTCTCCGGGTCGAGGATGCTCTGCGGTTTGAAATCGAGTTTGTACTTCATCTTCGGACACGAGTGTATGTAAAAGCCAGGATACCACATTTCATAGCCACGCTCACGGGCTAGAGCAATTTCCATCATAGCGCTGATCTTGCCAGGCGAAAATGGTAAGATGGACTTGTCGTATATGAAGTACACTGAACCTACACATGTCGGCAGTAGATCGAGCACTCCGATGGCTACTAGCTTTCCATCTATACGATAGCAATGATGGAATGTCCCGATATCGCGCTCCGTACCATCTTCAGCTTCAAACTTTCCCCGTAAAAGCGGCGATTGGCATAGGAAACGCTTGAATTCAGATGGGGAGCTCTTGTTATCTTGGTGAATAGTGCGTTGATATTCCTTGTACAACTGAAACTTCTCGTTAGAGTAGGAATCTGCTTCTAGCGTGATAGTCAAATTATGAGCGGGTTCAGGCCCTTTTTTGACATTCTGGTATTCGGCTTCGTGTAGGCGACTTGGAAAATCGAAGTGTGTGTCCCGGTAACGAGCTTCTTGTCTAGACAGGGGGTAAAGACGGGCTGCTGCCTTGATGTGATCTTGCCCAAGAATGTATTTGTTGAAGGTGTTGATCACCTTTCGTTGGTTGCGGTTTGGCTTGAACTCGGCAGAATTTAGACGGACTGTGTAATGTGGACAGCATGAATTGAGAGGGTCAGGACGATATAGCAAAGAGCCAGATCTTCTCCAGGATCTATCCGTGATGCCCTGATAGAACTCAGGGGTCATGGAACTTGTCTTGGCATAGTAAGAGTAGCCTGCGGTGTGCTGTTAATATTATGAACTTGGATTAATATATGGACGATGTGGCCTTGATAACACTTACTTCCACCTTTGTTTTTACAATAACCACATATAACGCCTGCAGTATAGCCTGTTAAAGAAAAAATCGATGATTGTTAGCAGAAGGTTCTAGCTTTGATTTAAAAGCTTTGATTTACAAGCTCAGGCGTTTGATTTAGTGGGTAGTGTAAGTGATTTCATATATATAGCCGCCTGGAAGGATGACATGGACTAGTTCCAGCGACATGGCTTTGATTTAAAGCAAGTAAGTGAGCTAAGGAAACACGGTAGATGCCTCTTCTGAATGTACTATTCATTTCAATGCAAGACAATTACAGCTGGACCATATAGCATAAATGGGTAGCTGTACTACTCAAGAAGTGAGCACGATAAAAATATCCTGGTAGATTAAGAGTCTACTTTACCATAGGGAGAAAATGGCGCTAGTGGTGAAGCAGGTTGGGAAAAAATGAAAGGACTCAAACATAAGAACCGAGTTTTTTCCTACGGTAGCGTTGGTGTCAAAGGCACACATAAGAGAAGCACTTGCATGTACAGATATGTAGCCAACGAACAGTCAACGTGGATGCACGGGCTCAAATGGTTGGAGGAGGGGATCAGTGGGGTTATGGTAGCAGCAGCAAAAGGTGGCAGAAAGGAAAAATAGTGGAGGGGCGGATACACTGAATCGTAGGAGTAATAGGATAGTACCAGCACTAGAGAAAACAAGTCGAGAAATGGCATGGTTACTAGCAACACACTCGGTACACGAAGAGGGTGTAATTTATGTTTGTTTTATGGCTGTGTGTGAGAAGATTCGATGGGTTAGACTATGTAGAACTTACCGATTGGCTCAATCTTGTTGAGGGGCACGTCGGGTGGCATGCTGCTGTAATAGAGCGACTCGGTCATGACGGGACGTTACTTGGCTAATAGATCTAGGTGGCGGAGGCCGGGTTTTGGAGCTCAAGATGAAGAGTGGAAGACGTGGAAGCAATGGCTGTTGTTCGACGATGGGATAGACATGTGGTGCTCACAGGACGATAAAGTACTGACACTGCTTACATTCTTGGGAACAACAAGCGGCGGACTTTATGCCATGCAAAACGAAATGAGGGTGCGATGGTTTGGATTAGGCATCTAAAGTGCGGAGGATGCCTGGGAATGGCGTTGCAGGAAAATGCCGACCGGCTGGACGGAAACAACAGAGATATGGTAGACGGATGAAATTCACGTAGGCGTATACAGAGCTGTATACATACAAAACGGGGCGGAAAGATGAAGTAGTGAACAGGCACGCAAGAAACGATGTTGATAAGAGCACGTCTCGTGATCTAAAGTTGACCTAGAAGACGATTGAGGATAGCCGCTTTAACAAGGCGCTAAGTTGCGTATTGAAACAAAAGGATAAACAAAAAATCCAAGCCAGCCTTATGTAGCGGGCGTACAGTTTCCCCAATTAGGCACCTGTAGTTTCTTGGATGGCGAGAGCAATCCTCTATTAATTTGTATTGGAAATGTGGAGGGTTGTGATGCCGTGCAGCCTCGTCGATGCTTCCTAATCTGATGCCTTTGAATGAAGCAGCAAAGTTACCCCACCTCTGGGCAGGATCGCAGTCGCAGAAGCAAGCAATTTCCTTCACAACATAAGAGTCGGATTGTAGCAATTATTGCCATGTAGTTTATGCTTCTTGTCCTGTTTTCTAGTATTACCTTGCCTTTGTTTACTCATCTGTGACGTGATGCAAGAGGCAAAAGTAAATCATCATGCTACTATGTTGATACAGCTTCTCTTATCGTACTCATGTTCAAGCATGTGATGTACAACGTCATAGCAATTAAAGCTTGTTTCTGCCTTGGCAATTTCAGAAAAGAAGAGGTCAAGACCGATAACCAAGTATTAGCGTATGCGGTGGCTCACCGCCTGCCGATAAGAGCCTTTTGCCTTCGATAGCATGCACTAATAACTGATATGCCAAATTTTGGCTATAACTGCAGCTCTTTAAAAATGCCATATAGTAATGATGGATAGGATTGACAATCGTAGAGAAATGGAAGCTTGCTTATTCTATATATTGTATGTCGTCACATCTTATAATCTTTGTTCAATGGTTACAAGTAGGTACATATCAGGCGGTGAGGGCAATGTGTAGGTCTAGCACTTGCAGTACCGCCAAGCAGGGCGAATATTCTGAATTAAAGCTGTGTATGTAGATGAAGAGACAACTTAGGACTAATACAAAGTGTTCATATTACTTTCGATTATTGCTTAATTTTTTTTTAAATGTCGATTATATCTGCATCTTTGACTTCTAGTTGGATCGCATACATGCTCTAACAATCGATGATCAATGTACAGAGACATCGCCCGTCCAGCTGCAATTGGAAGTAGCTTAACAAACAGCGTTACTATATATCTATGTATACGTACTTGTACAAAAGCACCTGAGTTTTGAGCGCCGATATCTCCATTTCTGGATTTACAGACCGGTTTGGATGCAAAGCGTTTAGATGTCAGGCCCCTCTCTCTTCTGAGTACATATGCCCTGCAGACCGTCTAGAGGCTACCTATAGTTTTACCTACATGTATGCATTAGTATATACATAAATACATATAAAGATATGTTGAAAGATACTCCGACACTCATGCAGGTAACTGCACATCGTGCCCCATGCTGCAAGTCTAGTTGGATGCCTGTTTGAGGTGGCGTTTATAACAAGACATTGAACAAGCAGGCATATCTGTACATATGTATGTATGTTTGTACTTTTCCCGTCTCGTTTCTCTCAGATGATGTGCGCAAGTGAGAGAAATTGGTCAGATTTGAGTACAGGCACAAATTGTTCGGAAAGTTTTGAGTGTCGATCCGTATAGTTAGTAGGAGATACATATGTATGTGCAGATTACATACAGATAAGTAGTTGTGAGCAATGCAAAACAGGTCAGAGTTGGCTATTACTTATAGCATATTCCGGGACAAAGAATCAATATATGCAATACGCTTTAGAGTAAAGTCAAGATTAAGAATCTTCACAATGATGATGTATTGCGTTGAGAACGCAAAACTACAGATCTTACATTAGCCCATAACCAAGGTATTTCAATGCGTCTCAAGAATCTTGAAAAAGTAGGGCATTCCGTTTTCAACCGTGAGATGTTGTTGATGTTGCTGTCTTTTACCCTGCATATTGCCCATGGCATGTGTCAGACACTACAAGAAATAAACCGACATCAGACCAAGCAAGTCATAGAGATACTACTGAGCTATCCATGCACACCGCCCTTGTGCTCTATATTGGTGTATACAGATACAAACCATGTCTTCCGAGAGCGCCTGTATTCGAATAATGCAACAGCCTAACCATGCTTTCAATGGCGGGTAGTACTCGTGAATGTTATGTTCCCTGTAGCACTGTTGATTTTTTTTCATTGATAATACATATTAGCGGTTTGTTTTCTATAAGTCTTTGTCACCAAGATTTCGAGAACGACCTCGAAAGAAAGCAATGCTTCGGCGAGGAGCGCTATCAAATCAGATCAGGCCTAGATCATTCCATCTAATACGCCCCTTGGGCAGTTTAATGCCTAGACGGGCAAGTCAAGCAGGGCATGTCAAGGATATCTCGGTCACTATTAATGGCAAGTTCGTTGGAAAGAAAAACGCGAGCAACGGCGCATAGTGGCCTATCGAGTATTATGGTAGTCAATAAATCGATCCATTTTGAGCCGATGACGAGCAGATAAGTTTCTTCTACGCGGATAAGCAAAGAAAGTGTTCATCATATGTATAATCAGCTCTATAGTGAGCTTTATGCTTGAGTCAAAGCTACGTAGTTCCATAGCTAGCTTTAGAGTCAGTTCTAGAGCTCGCTATATTGTGTGATCTATTTTGTGAAAACTGACCATGTGTCAGTAGTGCGGTCGCAACCGGCTGAATAATGGCTGCAAACTGTCGTCCTGTTGGATGCAATCGATACATACGATACAAGTCGATGCAGTCATTCCAAACCCTGTTAGAGTTTTTGGAGGGCACCATCTAACGTGGGATCCATTTTGGAAGGGAGCTTTTAAAGGCTAGGAGAGAGTAAGAGAGAAAATGGTCTTGCTGGACTGAGGCAAACTTGCTACCAACAAGCTAGGCTGTTTTGTGTTTTTGTATCCTCTTGGCTTTCTATTTTTCTAGGCTATAGTTAGAGATACTTGCTTTTCTTCTCCAATTCTACTAACCAGTTGTAGATATCTATATAGATACATGTAGTTAGCTATGTCTTCTATAACAGGAAGGAATACTTATGACGAAAAAATACGGCACAAAAAAAGGTAGACAGAAAGAACGACCCTGCTCCTACCGATCCAAAAGCTCTTTCCCTTTTGGCCCGTTGTAGATTAGTCCTGGCTATAGCGCTCCCCATATCAAAAGAAAACCAGAATGAAGACGAGGAAAGAAGAAAAATCAGACGATAATTATACGGTGGAGTAAAATCTAGATAACCGCTTCACTTAGCTCTTCTCTTTATTTGCTTGGCGTATTGATGTGTAGAAGTTATACAAGCTCATACATGAGCTTATGTAGGTGTGGTAATTACCGTTTTTAGCATTCATGTTTTACCATGCTGGTTTTTTATACTATGCTAGTGAGAAGAGCTGGTAAAAAAAAGAACTCCGACTTGTGTCTGTTAAGACGTCACAGAGAAAAAAAAAACATAGTTCTAGCTCTTTCGGGTTTGTTCTTTTCTTCTTGTTATTTTTTTTTTCGTCTAGTCATCGATCGACTAGCCAAGTCAGACTTAGCCCAAAGAAAGAAGGCACCACTGTTACTTGAATTAGTGGACAACCGGAAACTGCTCACCATTTATCTGCAGTTACTACTTTAGTTTTGCTCGCGTGCTCTGATTTCTCAGCCTTTTGTTTATTGTTTTTGTTTCTCTCCTTAATATTCTCGACTTCGTTTCTTCTAGTCCCTATTCTATCGATTTTGAGGGCGTCTACATAGTCTGGTATCTTTCAAAACGAAGAGAAATTCAACTCTTCATAGAAGAAAAGAAAAAAAGAGAGCAAAAAAAGCATCCCACTCACCTTCTGGGATCATCCATCGATCGCTGTCAAGTAAAGTCAGCAAATCTCAACTGGCTTGATCAAGTCTAGTTACTAGTAGTGCTACTAGTTCGCCCAGCGATTTTTTTTTTCTCCGTCGTTCTTCCTGCTCAGGGCTCAAATTACCATCACAGCCGCCAAATCCGACTGCTGTCCACCGAAACTCAGTGCAGAGTCAGTCACACCTCAATATCTATATTCACACATACTTTTGTACTGGAAAGCAGACTCACACAAAGGCATTATCACAGCAGCCAACCTTGACCTTGCTGCTCCTCTATACTAATAGTTGTACGTCTGTTCGTCCATCTGTCTGTTCGTTTATTCGACCTCGACCAGACCTGTCCGTTATCGACCACCATCACCATCTCCGATCCCAACCTCTGCGACTCTTGCTGGACAACCATGCGGCTTTGATTCTGCTTTGTTTTCTCGTCTTTGAGAAGATCATCGCCGCTGCGTCTTCCCGTAACCTACCCGGACCATCGGTATATCTCTCGTTTACCTATACATCGCCTTCTGTCTCGCTCCATCGCCCGACGACCAAGTCTGTTGTTTCTTCTCGTGTCAGTACCAGACACTTTGACTAGCCAGCCGCTACAGTTACAGCTATTGCTCTCTTGCTCGGCTGGGGCTATATAGTCGGCTCTTCCTCGTCCGTTTTCTCTCCGGCTCTCCCACACTCTCGCTTTCTTGGTTCTGCGAGTACGAAATCGCCGAGTTGCCGTTTCGACACAGGTGGGCACTACTCGCATTACCGCTGTAGCTCTACCGTCGTAGCTGCACCGCTGCTCCAAGGGTCCTGATCGCAAGACCCCTTCCCCTATCGCCAGAGAACACCACAGGCAGTACTCGTTCTGCTTCACGCTGACTCATCGTCTCTTCGACAACAAATCACCGTCTTGTTTGCTCCACGTCCAAAATGAGCGCTGCCGATGCTGCCATAGTCACGAGTACTTCTTCTCGGACTATGGAGTCGCGAGTTGGCCGAACCAACCAACGTAAGTTTTCGAAAGTTACATACTAGACTACTTTTTTCCTTCCTTTTTTTTTCGTGCTGCCCCCTCCCCCAAACCGCACCAAGCCAAAAAATGCTCGCTTGTGCTTTTTTTCACAGTACTTTTCGCATTGTTTATCACATCTCGAGGTTTGCGACAAATAATGCATGCAACCACCAAAATGCAGCTTTTGTTCAAGCCGCTACACATTGCTTTTAAATCATAACAACACAAACTCTTGTCTTTTCCATTAACCCTATCGCTTCTAATGTCGTCACCTCCGGCGCATATGCAATTGCCCCTCCATCCCATTTTTCCTTAGTTTAACCCTATGCATTGGCCGAACCCTGACCTTGCTTTTGCTCGTCATTGTCCGCTGGTCCCGTCGTTGAAAATAAGAGCAAACACATGCTAACCCGAATCCTTTGCCACTTTAGGTTATAACACTAAAGGTGAACGTCTGGTAGCCGGCGTTGTGCCTCTCTCTGAAGATCGCAACTATGTTTTGTTGATCCAGTCTACCCGCCGGAAAACCTGGGTTCTGCCTAAGGGCGGTTGGGAGTCCGACGAAGAGTGCACACAGGCTGCTGAGCGCGAGGCATGGGAGGAAGCTGGCATCATTGTCCGCATTGACTATGATCTCGGTGACATCGCCGAGACCCGTGCCCCAAAAGAGTCCTCCAAGACGAAGCAAAAGTGTGTCTATCGCTTCTACGAGGCCACAGTGCTGCGTGAGGAAGCCGTTTGGCCCGAGCACGAAAAGCGTGAGCGTGCATGGAAGACTTTCAGCGATGCTCACGCTGCGTTAGACGGACGCCCCGAGCTGCAAGAGGCTCTGTGCAAGTCCACAATCAATCAACAGCTGTAAAGCATTCCCAATTCTGCAGCTTCGTTACTTCATTCTATTTCGTAGGCGAAATACCTTTTTCTAGGGAACAATTTCCCAACAGGACCCTCTTTTAGAAAACGTCATCGTATCGATACACAAAACGTCAAGTGTCAGCTCCGGATCACACACTCATACGACTCATATTGGATCATTCATCAATCCACAGGCCTTCAATTGAATCCTTACACCAGCTGGGATGAAGGCTTTGTGGTCTTTCAGGATTCAAATCGAACATTTTACATCTAGTTTGTTTTTATTGTTATCTTTTCTCTTCTTGTCTCTCTTTCTTCTAGTTATTTTTTTCTTCTTTTCTTTAGTGCATATTGTATGCTAAAATTATGATAGACGGTAGATGATGTCAGGGTTTCTAATTCTTATACGGCGCAAATTGTACGCCGGTGGATTTTTATAACATCAACGAGTCTTGTCTCTCCTACCCCTTCCACTCCACCAACTAACGTCAAGGAAAATGTCTTTATTGTAGAGAGCGTCGAGGGGTAGTTGGAAATGTGAAGAAATTCACGGTAGCGGATAATGGTTATTTTTTTTTCTTTCATCTTCTTTTCCTTCCTTACCACGCCTTTCCTTTCTGACAATCTCCATATTGGATTTTTCATGCTATAGTCTCCCTCAACCTTCCGTGGTGCTTTCCTTCCCTTATTCTCTCCATATTATAATTCTTCATCATATGGGCATTCTCAACCATCTATCTCTGGGACTTGGACCGTTTGTTCTAGAGCTCATGTTTCCCTTCATTTCATTTTTATCTGTCGTTTTCTAGGTTTCTTGTTTTTGGTTTCGATACCTTTTCTCTATTTTGGCGCATTATTGGGGGTGGCGACACATTTATACTCTCTTTTCACATACATGTCCTCTTCTTTGTCCAAGAGGCTCCATCTTGAAAGAAGGTATTTCCTTTTTCTTTCTTTTTTTTTTTTTTTTCCTTCTGATTCTTGAAGTCATCATTATGCACAACATCCCGAGAAACAATTAGAAGAACGAGTCTTTGAGACAAACGACAAAAAGAATAATCTTTATCTCTTAACTCTATCTACTTAGTTTTGCCTTGGTCATCACAATTGTTTCTATATACACCCAAACCAAAAACAAGCAAGTTCAAGTTTCCGGCACATGGTAATCATCTTGTTGCTACTAGGAATCTATATAGAATGATGTGTGAATGATTTTGTTTCCGCTAAGACATCGTTGAGATAGAATATAGAAGATAGGAATTCTTACGTTTTCAGATGGGCTTTATGTTTCTTTTTTTTTTTTTTTTTTTTTTTTTTTGACTGTTCTCTATTCTCTATTGCATGGTTTTCATATCGTCGATATCAAATCGGGCTTAGACACTTATATGCCTGGTAAACTTCGTGGTTTCATTCTGATGTTATTCAATCTTCCTGTTTTTATTACACATAAACAAAGCATATATCTATGCTTTTACACATTGGGTGGTGGTCTTGTCCTTTACTTATATCACTGTCGTTATTCTTTCCGTTTTCTTACTTGTTTTCAATACAGTGGCCATGTCTTATACATGTCAAACTGGGACATTTCAATAGGCTTTTTCTTTCTTTGTAGATTATATGCGGCGGTAGATGGTTGGCTATCTTTGTACTTTTATTATGTCTTTGGTCAGCATGACATTGTAATACATATCCATCAAAATGATGTTGATGAACTTAACTAGCGGACTTTATTATAAAGTAACTAGACGTGGAGCATCTATCTTGATACGCCTTTTTACATTACAGTAATGAATGAGGTAGAGAGACATCAGCCGGTCGTACTATCTGCGTAACGTCTTGCTCATAGTAGCGTTTTATAAGGACTTTTCTTAGTCTCGATATCTAAGACTAAGCACAAAACATTTCATAATACATCTGTATCACTTTGGGTATACTTGCCACTCCTTGATTTCTGCTTGGTAACTCTGGATATGAGGAACGAGGTAGGACATTCCAAACATTCATAGGAAACCCTAAGGTGCTGTATTGAGATCTACCTCATGTTATCAGAATTTGTGAATATTCACATATTTGTTAACATCATGAGCATATTCTTTTTGTAAAAATGAGATTGAGCTTGCTATTTGTCTATCTGCTATACTATGATACAGGTTTGAGCATGAAAGTTCCCAACGTCCAGTTCAGAAATACCTGCCACGCCTACTGTACTGTACACTGAAATATGGAGTGACTTTGTAGAGTTTGTTTCCAGCCTTAATGTAAGGCATCGCCGGTATGACCATCTTTGATCCGAGTTGTGATATAGATATAGTAGTATAAACTCCTACTCTAGGGCTATAGTAACACCGTGTGTTTCATGTAGGATAGGGATCTCTGAATCGTTTCGAGAACCATTCCCCCTACTAGGCCTTTCGTACACGTATGTATCGCCTGCATTATTTTTCCTAGCAATTATTGGAAGAGCTGAACTTGTCAAAACCAGAGCGTCTCGAATTGGACGCTAAATTCTCTCTTTGGTGGCACTTTGAAGTAAGATTTCGATATTCTGCCCTTCTGAGAGAATTCCGCCATGAGGATACACTGCCATTGCTTGATCAGTTTAAGTTTGAAATTTCCCTTCTTCGTCCACATAATGAATAGTTGAGATGAATGTTATGTGGTCTACAAGCTCTTAACTATAGGCTTGTTGTATGATCTGAACATAGTGTGCCGAAGACCATAAGTAACTGTTTCGTTTATCTTGTAGTTGAAGTCTGTGTCATAGCCGATAGCTAAGCTTCCCAATGCGTAGTCCAAAGGGATTCCATGTACAGAAGGAACGTTCTATTTTCGTTCTAGCTTTGATGCAACACTTCCAAATGCGTTCAAAAAATCCGTAGGTCGTGACAGATTCCGACTGCTGTATTTTCCAAGATGTTCGCAGAACGCATATCATAAATTGGAATCTACTTGGCCGTTCTTATCTCCGCCACTCTCTAGTGACGCGAATGAAAGCCTTTGCGGTTGATGGGTCGATGTCCTCGGTGCCGTTACTGGTTATTTGTTGATGGAGATCGATTACTGTGAAAATGCGTGCTACATTCTCCTCAAACTGTTGCTTATCGATAGTGTTGTGCTTCCGTCGAGAGAGCTTTTCCTCTTTAAATGTATCTACGAGTGTCCCAGTGAGGTCTTATGTAGTATTTGTCAGTACTCCAACGGCCAGGAACTGGATATGCTGTTGCGTGATAAAGTAGCTCACGGTCTTTCCGGTAGCTTGGCAGGAAATCCACGTCCTTGTCATCACAAATCAAGGCGAGGGGTGCAGCCTGGTAGACTTTGTCCATGGCACGGATTTGTGCATCTTAGTCTTTTCAAGCAAAATGGCTTGCATCTTGTAGAATGCAATATCTGTCGATCCAAAGATAAGAGAGGCCCAGTTCTGCGCAAAGTGCCATACACTCAGATAACAAATTAGGAACTCTGGCATTGTCTTTTAAAAACGATGTTTCTGGATTTTGATTTCTACAAGGTGGCTTAAATACAGAAGCTGTGTTGCAGTGGGCGTCATTGTAACTGATAAAGTCACTTAGTATGGCTCACCACCTCTCGGGCTTTCCTGACATAATGTAGACACTACGGGGGTTGTCCATGATTTCGGGCCGAACAACTATATCTTGATCAAACAGCAAATTTAGGCTCCCAGACTTATCAAATCACATAGAACTATCATTAGTTACATAGTATTAATCGTTATAGTGCCCTTAAGACGTTATCAATATATATTTTGCAGCGAGCTCCAGAGCCATAACCTGCGCAAGATGTGTTCATAACTCTCGCACGTGACAAATTTTGACTAGGCGAGTAGAGTATATCATTTAGGGTTAAAAAGTGCGTAGCTTCTGTATATCTTGAATTTTTCTTTGAACGTAACTATGTCGTAAGCAATTATAGAATCGTGAATCTGTATCACCATGACAAGTTTGGCGTGAAAAGACGAAGGTTTGCACAAGCTCTTCTAGCCAACTTTTTGTATTGGCGTCTATAATATATCATGATCGACTGACAATAGCTGATAAGTTAGATAGATCATTAAAGTCAGTCATACAATACAGTCCTTTAAGTATATAACTATATGTGTGACTTACTGAAAATCTAATATGTAATATTAAAACACGATCTTTTTTTATTTATTAATCTTTGGCAGGTTAAAGAGATATTGATTGTGTCATTTATTTAATCATATTTATATATATATATAGCGTTATAGTAGAAATCGAAATTAGTTCCAAAAGCGATCGTCTGTTTTTAACGTGCAGAAGGCTTAAAGAACAAATAAATACCAAAAAAAAAATACCCCGCGAAAACCAACAGAAAAACTACAAGATTTATTTTTACAATTCGCAGAAGTTAGCAAAACATAGTCAAAAAGACAGGGTCGAAGATTTTCTTTTCGCTGCAATTGATTTTCTGATTTTCTAATTAGCATTTTTTCTTCCTTTTTCTTCTCACGATTTATTGTACGGCAGTTAAATTCGAATTAACACGATAGTCAGCAATAATTGCAGAACGAAAATTACTTTTTTTTCTCACTCCTTTTTGAGACAATTATTGACTCTTG
This sequence comes from Davidsoniella virescens, assembly GCA_001513805.1. Lineage (NCBI taxonomy): Eukaryota > Fungi > Ascomycota > Sordariomycetes > Microascales > Ceratocystidaceae > Davidsoniella > Davidsoniella virescens. The sequence continues at coordinate 13,346 of LJZU01000315.1, read as the reverse complement.
TTATTTCCGAGATTTAAAATTTCTTTTAAGGACACGAACACGACGAAGAAGAAAAGAAAAAAAATAGAAATCGACGAATATAACCTTTGAACCTGTGTTTGGCCTTTTTTTTCCCCCCCTTCTACTTAGTCAAAGCCACGACAAATTGACACGGACCGATATCCGAAGCCGCATAAAGAAACCCGTGCTATATAATTGAAAAAAGAAAAAAAAAGGAAAAAAAGAAGCCCCTCCAGATCTTCAACCATATAAACACAAAACCGATCGAACATCTCACTATACTATTCGTTCTTCTCGACTCGATAACTCACGAAAGTCTCTCTTCCTCCATCCTTTTTCGATTCAGACAAAACAATGAACGTCTCCAATGGCGCCTCACCAGGTGTGATTATGCTAGGCACGGTACCGGCCAACGGAACACCACTAGTTGCTCCGCTTCCGGCACCGCAACCGACAGGCGGAACCGGCAATGGAGGTGGAAATGAAACCGGAGCGGCGCCTCCATCTGTGCCACAACTACCGCCGCAAATGTTCACGACGGCCGCACAGCTATTGGATCTGACGGATAGTGCGTAGATTGTCTGATATAAGGAGAAGATGAACAAGAAAAGCTAACCAGTTTCGTTCCTTGGTGTGTAGAGAAGCTTGTCGTCGTTCTGCGTGATGGCCGCAAGTTATACGGCATGCTTCGCAGCTGGGACCAATTCGGTATGTCCCATTTGAATCTCCAGCCATGACTCTTTCTTTCACGCTTCAAACTTCCCGCTCCCAACTACCAAAAAGTTACTAGCTAAACGTCCTCTAACTCTTTTTGTTTCTTTCTATTATCAAAAGCCAACCTTGTTCTCCAATCCACGACAGAGCGTATATTCGTAGCCCCATCTACACCCGACACAGCCGGAATCTTCAACGATATCGACCGAGGCACATTTCTCGTCCGCGGCGAAAACGTTCTACTACTCGGCGAAATCGATTTGGATAGTATCGAAGGTCCCGATGGTCTTGACCTTCCGCCAAGAGGATATCAACGTGCTCCTTTGGACGTCGTCATGGCTGCGCATAAAGCCTTACGCGAAAAGGAACGCGCGATCGAATCTCGTAAGAATAAGAAGTTGGGTGAAATCGGCTTCGAAGGCGAGGAACAGCAGGGTATCTGAGATCGGGAAATGCGGGAAAGGTCGAGAAAATAGAAAGGATATAGAAGGGGAGGGGCGAAAGGGTTGAAGTCGACTTATGTGATACTGGCTTGATATCGTGACGCCTTTTCCGAAAGAGGGGTTTTCTATATATCGAGTCAGACCATTATTCGATTTCTTTCTTTACCTTTTCTCCTTCTTCTATCCTTTCTCTTTTTTTTTGTGTTTATTGTTTTAAAGAGAACGAGAATGGAATTTCTACCAGGCAGAATATTGTGAAATGCCTTTTCCATTACAGTCTTTATGCTCTTTCACACTCTTTTTTTTTTTTTTTCTTGTTACGTCTATCTCACGTTTTTTGTTCATTATCATCATTTTGGTTTTGGTCATCTATCATTTCTTTAGAATCTTATTATATTCAAGAGAGCATCTTGGCTGACTGAATGTTTTTTTAATGCCTCTTTTCATATATACATGGTTATGTACTATTCACATGTGAAGACAATCACGAATTCATATCTCCCTAGTGTGTATTCATTCTTGGGCCATCTATATCATCTTCATATGTGTTGTGTTATATGGCTTCTCTACTAACTTCCTAATATCATGACATACAACACAAAATCGAACATTCGATACACCAAAACGAAGAAAAAAAAGGATATATAAATATCGTCTGGAGAAGCTGAAATATCCCTTTCGCAGGAAAGTCTTCTCTTGGAAAGTAAAATGAACAATGTGAACAAGAAAATGATGAAATGCTAATGAAAAGAAAAAAAAGGTAAACAAAAAACAAGAAGAAAAAAAGGTTATCCCGCTAGTCCATATTACAGAAAAAATAAATAGAACCAGAAAAAAAAAACCGGCAAAATAAACAAGCCTCTATATATATACAACAAACTCCCCCAAAAGCCGAAAGAGAAGAAAAGGTAGATGGAAATGAAAAAAAGTAGACCCAAAAAAAAAGGAAATAGAAGACAGAAAAAATGAAGAGCGTACATACTTTATAACTTAGAGCTCTTGTTCTTTTTTTATTTTATTTCGCAAACCATGGAAACTTCTTCTTTGATGCTTCCAAAGGCAAAGCGGCATTTGCTGAAGCACTCTCAACCTCTATACTACGAGCATAAATCTCGTCTTCATCAGTCGGCATCTTACAGTCGAGAATCAACTCACGCGCAGGTTCGTTACGCCGCAAGTTGGGATACTCCTGGCTCTGACTACGCATGATAGGCAACAGGACCTCGCCGAGCACATCAAACTTGTTCCAGTTGATGAGCTGGGTACTCGGAGATTCATCGTCTGTAAGAATCAGAGTCGGATTGCCCTCTTCCGCCGACACCAGGTCGCGTAGATGGAGTGGGATGAAGGGGATGCGCGGAAGAGGCGAGTTCTCCCATGCTAAACGGTAAGCGAAGTGACTCTTCTGCGTCGCCATTAGCAGAGTCAACATGGCAAGCTGCTTTAGGGCGTCTTGAGGTATTAGTGCCTTGGTCTGAGCGAGACGGTGGATCGACGTGCTGTTGAGGCCGGCGAGGACGGCAGCTAGACCGTTGTAGTTGTTATAGCCTCGTAGCTTGTGGGCAATGTCGATGAACTTTTCGAATATCTGGGCTCTATGCTTAGGCTTATCGCGCAGCAAAATCATGTTGGCAACCCAGCGCGCAATGTGGTTGAAGTGGGAGATCATGCGCTGGACGTTCTTCAGGCTCTTCGAGCGAGCCTTCTCCTCGGCACTCAGGCCGACATATCGCACAAAGTCTCGTACTCGGATAGAGCAGAACATGACCCAGTCCATACGGGTCAACTCGTCGATGATTTCTTCGTTGGGGATATCCATGAACTGGTGATAGCGGTTCTTGTGCATGGGCAGTTGCTCGGAGGGAATGAACTTGGCTGCTGCCCGCTCGTAGTCCTCGACCGAGTTGTAGTGTGACTGGATGCCAGAGCCGGCGCTAAGCGAGGATGGATCGTGGATCTCGAGGTCTAGACCGTGCATCGAGGGCATGTGACTGTCGTCTTCGAGGCGTAGCGTGCTAATACCGCTGAATATGTCGGCGTGGATTCCGGATCTCTCCGCATCGGTTTCAGCAGCGGGGTCGTCGCTCATCTCCCAGCTCGTATCGTCATTGTCGACCACACTGGACGCCAGACATGTCTGTATCTGCTGAGCAGCAACGGCGAAGATGGGCTCTCTGGAGAGGTCTCGCACCAGCTCACGCAGCTTCGTGCGGGTGAACGGCCGGGCAAAGTCTCCGGGGTAGACCGAGACCCATTTGACAACGACGTCGGTGATGCGCAGCTGGGTGGCGGTCTTAGTCAGGTAGTGCTGGGTGCGGTCACTCTGGACCCGGTTCTGGCGCTCGATGATGGCGGTTAAGAGGGCGCCTGGGGTGGCGAACTTGCGGTATAGACACAGGAAGACGTCGGCGAAGTTGTGCTCGGCCTTGGTCATACGCAGGGCCAGCAGACGCTCGATGAGGTCGGCAAAGGTGACGCCGGTCGGGCCGAGGCGGCCGGCACTGGAGCTTCCGCTCTTGCGCGAGGCCTTGTCGAACTCGGGATCGTACAGGGCGTCACTGTCCCGCTGCAGTATGGGCACGTCGTCGGAGGTGCGGCGCGAGTGATTGGTCTCGCCGTCGGATTCGTCCATGTCGAGAAACGAGTCGCTCGAGGTGACGCTGTTGAGTCGAATATTAGGAGCGCGCTTGCTAGTGCCATAAAACGACGAGAAGGTGCTGCTGGAGATTGCGGTGTTAGGAGTAGTAGCAGCAGTAGGCGAGAAGGTGGCGTCGTGCGAGTACGAGTGCGAAGACGTGTGGTTGGTAAAGTCGTTGAAGCTGGGAGAGAAGGGCGACGACGGCTCCTCTTCAATATCGGCGGCGCCAAAGATGTCAGAGCTGCTGGGAAAGGCCGCACGGGGACTTCGGGCTCGATACTGGTCGGGATTGTGGGTAGCAGACGAGAAACCGCGAATGGCGGACATGTCTGAGCTCGCACGGCTGTGCTTGCTGTGTTGGCTCAGGGGACGCGATGCGTGGTTGGCATCAAAGGGGGCTTCTAGATTAGCGGCAGATGCAGCTCGTCTTCTGGATAGAGGTTCAACAGTGTCTGGAGAACAGGGAGCAAACACAGAAATCGTGGGCAGTTTGGTTAGCAAAAGCACAGAGTTAGTTGGTCAAGGATTGTGAAACATGCGATGGGGGCTAGGACGAAGAGTGTAAGAGAGAAGGGGGGGGGTCTGTTTGTTTTGGGATTTTTTTGTTTTTGCTGTTTTGCTTTGCTTTTCTTAGCACTAGCTGAAGAGCTAAAGAAGGCTAAGAGAGCAAAAAGACGCTTGGTGACAGCAGCATATAAAAGCCGGTGCCTCTGTTCTTTTTCTACTATGCTGTCTCCTAGTCTTCTAGAGTGGGACCGATGCTCTGTTTTTGTAGTAGCGGCCTTCTGAGCTCCCGGTTGTGAGTCTCGTTTGAGTTTGGACAACCCTGTAGAAGGAGAAAGAGCTAATGCTAAAACGAAATCAATCAATAAATAAAAAAAAAGACGAGGCTTCTCGTCGTGTAGGAACAGGGCGAACGAGATACATTACGCACCACATATCGGTCAAGGTGATGAAACATGGCCAAACGAAACAGGACATAGGGCAAGAGATGATAGAGACTGTGTTTATTTATTTTCTTCTTACCTCGTCGCATCTTGATTGCAGCGCGCATTATCGTCGTCAGGCAGATTCTAGCGTGCTCGGGCTTATTAGACGACAGCGTAAAGTTATCCACGCACGCTTTGAAACGGTCGTGACTAGCCATGCCTTCCGCATTGACTTCCCGGTAATCTTGGGGACAGTCGCATTTGCAGGCCACGAGGACGGCTGGAAGTCCGGAGTTTGTAAGAGCGTCTATAGTAAACGAACCCCGTGGTCACGTGTTAGTCTAAAGACTCGACATAAAGAGTCGCAAACCTGCCGTCTCATCGAAAACTTACCGATTGTCTTGTGCAGGTCTCGAGTACTTTCGCTGTTCGTCACGTCGTAGAGAATCAGCGCTCCGTCAACCTGCGGCGTGATATGTCCGTTGATCTGCTTAGGCCACTGGATCAGCTGGCTCGGCCCAAAGTCGAAGTACTCTAGGTTCAGTTCGACCAGCGTCGTGGCATACGACACATTGTCGACACTGTAGGAAACGGTTGACGCATCAGACAGCGGCGGTCGAGATAAGCCTACGACGCGCTGGATGAACGTCGACTTTCCGACGCCCGAGGCTCCAATCACGGCGATGTTGAAGTTTTCCATGGCGGCCGCGCCAATCGTCGTCGTTCGCATGCGGACTCGAGGATTGCTGTTGTTGGTCGTGAAGAACTGGTGCTGTGTGCGAGAGAAAATTGTAGAGGGTCAGCGTTATCGTGGTCACATGTGAAGATGATGCCGGTGCACATGGCTATCTATCTAGAATTCTAGATAGATAGAAAACAGAGCCAGACTTGAGGAATAGCTGGTCTGTTTTGTTCTCAAGTTGTTGTTGTTGTCTTGGTCGTAGGCGTATATAATGCTCACTATGCAGTAAATATAGATAAAGCCAGTGTGAGCCACAGGGAGAGATAGAAAAGCAGACGCCGAGCGAATCAGCGATCAAAAGAGAAGAAAAGTGAATCTCGGCTTGTTCTGTGTTTCTTGGCTCTCGTGTCTCTACATAGTATATCCAGCTAGCCGAATAGCAGTCTTTCTTGTGTCTCTTAGGCTGAGAAAAACAAACGAATAAAAATAAAAATAAAAATAAATATCCACAGTGGCCCGTAGCCGCCTGTGTGCCGCCACTCTACATATATACACATATCATGTACTGTTGTACACTTGTACATTCGAAGCGGATGCTTAACCGGCTTCTGGTTCGTGCGACAAAACAGCGCAGCATTGTTCATGCAGCTCACCTGCAGGCCGCATATCGCCTGTAGCAAAGGATGACAGAAGGAATGATAGCCTCAAGGGGGCTAAAACAAAAGAAAAGAAAAAGAACTCTTTTTCCAGCCATGCGTCCCAGCATTTTGCTGCATTCGCGCCTAGTCTTTTTTTTTTCGCTTTTTTTCATGACATCATATACAATATAGTTATATAATATAGATACACCTCTTAAACTATAAGATATGTATCAGGTTTCTTGTTTTGTTTTCTTACCTCTTTCCGACTATTCGGATAGTTTTGCATATTCTGCTGTTGCTGCTGCTCTGGCCGCACTCTGTCGATAATCAAGGACTGTCGTTTTCTATGGCGCGACCAGTCGTACTGTGGTGCTTGAAACGCCGGCTTTACTGGGCCAGCATCGCGCGGAGACAGCGCAACTTCTTCTTCCACGTATGGCAATTCGCCAGTCAATGCTAGCGGAGACGGGGACGGGGATACTGAAGTAAATGATGTATTAAGTGTCAAAGACGGTAGTGGCCGGAAACAGTCGTCGTCTTCTCCTGCAAGATAGTCGTCTTCGTCGTATTCTGGGTCGGGGTCGGTGTCGATAAACGAGGTTGTGTAGGCGTGGTCTAGCTTCTTATTGCGAGCCCGGTCTACTCTAGCTTCGTCCTGTGCCGCAAGTGTCTGTGCTATAGAATCGAGTGACGGGCCGTCCGGTAGGGATCCTAGTTGAAGACTCTGGAAGAACGGGTCGTTGATAATCGAGATGAACGAGTCGCGGTTAGGGTTGTGCGTTGACGTTGATATATGGCTCAAGCGCTTCTGACTAGCAATCTTGCTATGGCTGGCGCTGAGACTAGTTCGTTTGTTGTTGTTGCCGTTGTTGTTGTTGCTACTGCTAGCTTTTATGCTACAGCTAGGGCCGATGATGCAGCTATTGCGCTTTTCCGCGATACTCGAGATCTTCTTACCGTTGGAATGCTTTAGTTGGCGTGCCGGATTTTGAAACTCCGTTGCCAAGTCGTTAGGAGACAGCGAACTGTCTAGTTCGTCCTCGTCGTCGAGATCGAGAAAGAGCACCGAGGGCGGTCGTGAATCCGGAACTGAGACTGCTGATAGTGCCGGTGATATAAATAGAGAAGACTCGTGATCGAATATAAACGAGCGGTGGTTGGACCGATGAGCGTCGTTGGAACTGGCTGTCGATGATTGCTGTGAGAGGACAGAGCGACGGTGAGCTTTTGAATCCACCATCGTGGCAAACAGGTAGAGAGCCACTTGATCTCGTGTTGTAAAGCGGTGCTGTATTTGATGTCTTAATCTTGACTGAGGTACCCTTGGAGCTGTTCCGCGACGTAGCGCAGATATATATGATATATGCTATGCTATATGCTGTGCTGTGCTGTGCTATATGCTTCAATATATGCTATGGCCTATGCGATGGACTTGTTCGTGTAGACCGGGGGCCGTTTGTGTAGTCAAATTGACAAAGTTGAGGGGCAGCTTTGATTATCGCGATAACAGCACTAAGCAGAGACCTAAGTGAAGGAAGGAAACGAAAAGCAAAAGTAACAGAATATTAAGGGTATAGTAGTGGTATTAGTAGACGTAGCAGTCCGACCTCTCTGTTTCGTTCGTCGATGTTTGATAACAAAAGAGCGACAGACCAGACCAACGATCAATGATATCACGATACTAATAAGGAGAAAGCGAATTGAGAAATACAAGTCAAATCCTATAGTCTCGGTAACAGCAACAGAAAAAAGATAATGAAATAGAGAGAAAAATGAGATATTAGAGTCCGACCACTGGCCAGCTAAGTTGACTTGGACCTAGAGGGGAACGAATATAACAATACAAATCCAGCACCAGCTGCTATTACAAAAACGCCAGTTTTGCCAGGGTTTGGATGGTAGGAGAGCGGTGAAATGACATATAAAATGACATCTGCAAGTTGTTTAACGCCTCCATGTCCAGCTTGCTTGGTTGGTTGTCAATAGTAAAGGTGGTGCAGAATTAAGCTCCTCTTGTCTTTTTTTTTTCTTGTCTTCTTTGTCTACTTTTCCATGGTTCTTAGTCCGTAGATTGGTAGGGGAAGGCTGGTCCAGAGCAACTCTGACGAGGATTGGCTGAAATTAGAGCGTTCCGTTGCGAATGGAGGATTCGCAGGCGGTTATTTTGAAGATGGACTTTTTGTAGCTCTTCTCTATGGTCTTTGCCTGGAAAAGGCGGCGGTCTTGGTAGCGTTGAGAAGCTCGGTCTATCCTATCATATGCTATCATACCCTATTTGTAGTGTCTGTTCTCTTGTTTGCCGGCTCACTTGAGATGAATGACAGTTACGCTCTGTCGACTCTAAAATGACTGCACGGTGTCCGTTCGCTCTCGCTACCACTCTGGACAGAAAGACGACTAGACGATACGGTTTTGCTGAACAAGTCATATGTACATATGTACATATGTACATACAACTACATCATGACACCATAGCGGCTTACTCAGCGTATCTAGCCCAGTGGCAAATACATAGAGAGAAGGTGGTCTTGCTGTCCTGTCTTCAGGGCGTCACCACTAGCGTGAAGACTTCTTCATGGGGGTAATTTGATTAAGCTGCTAGCTAGCCGGCAAGAGGTAGAATGCACAACGCTATTGTAGATGCCACCGTCTTGTTATGTATATCAGATTGTATGCATGTACAGATATCAATCGCAATATGTCATAGCCTGTCAACTATGCTATATTGATAGACAGTAACGTCGTGAATATGTGATATAGTAGAGATATCGCAAGACCACGATATTGACGAGCCTTGTCGTACCAGTTACCATAGTAGTGATGCTGGTCAATTATCATCACCAACCCCAATCTCTTCTCAAAACTAATTGACTTATTGCCTGCGTGGAAAGAGGACCTGTACAGGGAAGAGCCAGAACGGGATTGCGATTGACACAAGCACTTGAACAGTACAAGAGTAAAAAATACTAGTACAAACAAGGAACTCAAGCTACCAAGCAAGCAGAAAGCCAAACGTCTCTCTTAACCAAGAGAGAGAAGCTCACGTCAAAAAAGTCAAAAAGGAGATAGGATGTCAAAGCGACTCAGAACGCCTTGCTAGCTATACTTACTAGCAAAAAGCCAATCAAACCTCAAATCATCTCAAATGACACCAATACATCGGAATGGGGGCATGATTGACTCGCTCAGACCAAAAAAAAAAAGCTCAAAAAACGCAACTATCATGATAAAGACTAACTTACTTGACTTGGAGGCAGAGATTCAGAAATATCGAAAGGTTGTTCTCCTCCGCCACAATCAAACCCTTCAAGGAAAGCAGATAGATAGAGATAGTCGTATCTCGGGGGTCTCTTCTTCTGTTCTTCTCTGTGTACCCAGATAGAACAAATCGACTTAGAGATTGGTAAGTAAAGTCCGGGATATAGCCAGCTTAGGCCTACTGATAAGCTCAAGGAAATTGGCTGTCCTGTCGAAAGAGGTGACAGAGTCTGGCGCGACAAGAAGCGAGGATAAGGCCGAGCAGGGAAGCTTTGGCTATTGTTTGGTCAGTCGGCTTCTAACCTGATTTCTAGTAGAAGAATAAAAAAAAGAAGCCCAAGAACAGGATTAGAAAGGGCAGATTAAGAGTAAGACGGTCGATTAGATTTAATCGGCAGGCCGGAGAAAAATTCCGGAGATTTTTGCGATGATAAGAGATGAAAAAAGAGAAGAAATGGAAAAGAACTAGAAAAATGGAGAGAAAAAGAATTAAAAGAAGAAAAAAAGAAACCGCCAGGGAAGAAGAAGGTGTTTACAGTTCTTACTTATTCGTCTATTCTTCATCGGAAACTACCCGTTTCTTCTTGCTACTTTATTCTTTATGTCTTTCCTTTTTATCTTCTTCTAATTTATCTAATGTTCGACTGTCTTGCCTTTCTTTTCTATTTTTCTTCTAGTCAAACCAGTCGATCTAACAAGGAAAAAAGCACCGATCCATCCAGACATGGCAGGAGCGCCAGTAAGGCAGCTTCCGGCTACGTTTGAAGCTACTGCTGCAGGGGACAACTGATTCAGAAAGAAGACAGCATAGCACCACATTACCAAAAAGAAAGCGATGTCTCTATTTTGTTTTTCTACATGCACGTTTTAGCGGTCTGGACTAAAATGGATGAACGTTGAAATAGATAATTCATGACAAGACCAGTGAAGATTCGTCCATTCTCGGGCCCAGATGTCATTTTGAGCCTAGTAGTTTCCCGTGCTTTCTGATTTCTGCGCTGTCATCTTTATGGTTACTACTCTTTTCAGCAGAACGACATGTCAAGTGGAGCCTGTCACGATGCAGCCTCCACGCTTTTTTACTTTAGGCTCCACTTTATTTAGTCTTTACTTTGGGTTGTTGCTTTAAATGGTAGCATTATACTTCTTCAGTATCAGCTTTAGTTTATTCTCAACTTTCTCAACGATCTACAATCTAGAGTATGTTCATTACATTTCCTATGAACTCCTTATACTTGGAATGTGAGAAAAATACCTTCAAATAATGGCTCGACTCAGTCAATTCTCAGGTAACTATGTACATAAGTATGTAAGATTTGGGGTCTCTTCTCAACTTCCGGGGTAACTACAGCCCGTTTAGGACGCGATTCCCATCTTGCTAAGATGCCATATCAGGGGAGGATTGTCTTGTTCTCGTATGTCAATATCGTATCCTTTTCTTTCTCTACATACATATGTACATGTACGACTACATGTATATACATCATGTTGTCTTATCCGTCCCGCACTCTATTTTGTCCTCTATCTCGTCATGTCGAGATACATATGTATGTATATCAAATCCTAGTCCCGGTCAGCGTCGACCTTGTCCAACACCGAGCGAATGCAACCCATTCGATCCATCAACCACCGCTTCTATTTTGAGCTTGACTGCCAGCTTTTTTTTGTCTTTACCTGTCCTAGCCTTGACTTTTGCCTAGCCTTGCCTTGTTCTGTACATGTAGATACCTGCTCTTCCTCAACGATATCTGTCCGCCTTCTCTAAGCATCTCGAAGCGGTCAGGAAAGCTATTCCTTTTTCTCAAAGCGCAGCCCTCAATTCCACGCCCAGCGGAAACAGCCCAGCTGGGCTAAACACACATCATCACTATAAACAGAGGAAAAGAGGGATAATGAGGGGAGGTTCTTCGTTACCGTTCATTTCTCACATTCCGCTAGTGTTACAGCCACTAATCACCATCTCAGCTTATGGGTTATATAATATTTACATGCACGGTTATATATAACACGTAATGTAAGCTATTCTGAATTCAGTAAAGCTTAGAGTCAAACCAACCTACGCAACCTCCTGTCCGCCTGTCTGGCGGCGATGACCTCCACTAATAAAGCTACTAATCTTCATGGTTTGGCGTATACCAATAGTAGCATCATATATCTCCTTAACGTGTAAATATTGTGTTGAAGGGATTATATTACTGTAGCAAAGGTCCAGTTTCTTGCTTTTCTTACTACATACATAGTTACATATACTTATTTCACTAATCGATTACTAGTTAACTAATGTAGCTAGCACCAGAGTTATCTACCTGTGGAATATATCTCACGCTAGATCCTGGATCCTGACTCCAATCATAATTACCTTTATTGGGTCCGTTTGAATCCCTTCAGTCTAGCAAGCATCTACGGTCGATCATGGCGGAATCGGATCTTCCTCTTGGTGAACTTCACTTCCCACAGTTCAATTCTGATAGCCATGTGGAAACTTCACTAGGGCTTGCCAAACCCTATATGTTTCCGCCGGTTCACGGGACAGATTCCCACATTGAGCCAATCTGAAGTTTTACGTTTTCTGACATTACTAGAGTCAAAAGATAAACAAATCAATCGATCTTCTCTGTTCCGATGTCGCCCAAGCAGCACTTTGGCTATAGCTTTGAGCTACTTTTTTGGTGGATGAACGGACTATTATATACCCTAACCCTATCTGTAAAACGACTCATGATCATTTTCTAACCACACTTGTGACAATTTTTGTATCTATCTCAGCATCTTACGGTCTACATCATCAGTAAACTATAAGTAATACTTCATGATACTCACAGTTACCCTCACACAGATAAGCCACTAATCCTTCAACATGCAAGCTGGAAAGGACACGAACCGCGACACGTACTACATGACACAAGCACAATGACTGTACGACGTGGCTCGTAGCTCGAGGCTACTGCAATAAGACTAAAGGTCCCTATGTGTCTCTATGAAAATAAGTTTTTTTTTTGGACAAGTACATTAATTATATCTGTGTAACTATATCCCGTTGTTATCTTGGAACAAGCGGAAATGGCCACTGGTATGTGGCATGTCAGTTAATTTAAAATTCATCTATCTGTGTATCTAGAATGTGAACTATATGTAGAGGGTGGCAAATAGTGTAAGACGATAGTCGTATTTTTGGTCTGATTAGAAACCAAGCTACATGATTATACTTAGGGGGATTTTTACCAGCTAAGTGAATGCGTACAACAGCTACTTTCATCCTGCTGACCCGCAAGAGTGACCTGCATCCAAGGATGATCTATGGTCTGTATATCGGCACGTATTATGGGTGACCAATACGGAGGTACGACATATCACATTACAAGCTGCATATACGTGCCTAGTTAGCATAGTCTATGAAAGGATACACGATGTTGTATATATAGCTTTGGATAACAACGCGACTAGAATGTGTATGGAACATGCATTTCAACTATGGGAGCGTTCTTAAGACTATAACCGGATAGATAGCAGAGTGACATTTACGGTGTTGATAGTATGGATGGCGTTAATGAGCGAGAAAATATAAAAGTATATTGTAGACTATGATTCTATCATTAATGATGTATCTATACATATTATCTTGTTCCATGAAGGATACAGGCAAAAAAACGAAACTACATTGGATTTTTTTTAATTTTTTTTTAATTCATTAATCTTATGGAGCTATAGAGCTATGAAGATGTGAACTACATTGGATATTTTGACTGTAAACATTCGATGTTCTTGAAGAGGAGACAAAAAGTAATACCGACAACGACAGGATTCGAACCTATGCGACCGAAGTCATATGATAGCTGAGATGAACAGAAGAGCTCATTCGAGTCATACCCTTTAACCACTCAGGCACGTTGCCCTGAGAATTTTAGTAATGTTAGGTACTATATAGGCCTTGGGATGTCCAGACTTGAGTTTTCAACATCTTTCCCGCCCATGGAGTTGATACTCAAGGACCTAGAAAGAGCTGCTGCCATTCGGGTCTCCACGGTAGACTCTCGACACCCG
>LJZU01000313.1:0-65540 GCA_001513805.1 Davidsoniella virescens | reverse complement strand
ACACACCGATGGGAGGTTATATTTTCGGCCCCGGCCGGGTACAAACCTGAGGTTCCTGTCATGACTGTTTCTCCGTTCTGTTCTTTCAGTGCTTTATGTTGTTGGGGTTTTGGCTCTGCCGTGATTGGATTTGCCAATAGGCTCCTCCGTGATACCTGATCAACCAGCACTTCATAAAATCATAAAAGGACTGGCCTCAAGTGAAAGATAATTATAATATTTTCATTATACCGAGGCGTCGTAGACTAATGTTTATTATTGCTTGATAATTTTGTCTATTATCTAGTTGTAAACTATAGAGTAGTAATCAACACGATATTTACTTAGTAATCAGTGCTGTCAGCGAGTAAAAACAATGAAAAAGCTAAGTTCAAGATCAAGAGTAGCAAAAAGTAAAGTGGTTGTTATACTCTATATCTCAATATATGCCTAACTATGAGTTAGTTCTTGATCCCTTTTGAGTCGAGGTGGAAGTCCAATATATCTTGGGATAGTTCTACAAACAGGCGGTCATTAGAGACATCACAGAGAGACGGAGCTTATATTTTCCCTCTCCAGGTGAAGTGGCTATACCTGGGGGGGCTAAGAGTGTGTCGTTAATTTAATTTACAGGCCTTTTGCCTTATTCTACAGGCTTTAAGCAGGGATGTTCAAAAAGATACCTAAGACTTCAAAGTACACTGTAATCTATACTAGGGCTGCCAGCTGGCCCAGTGCTATCAAATCGTTTCCGAGTAGAATTTGCTTTATCTTTTTGGGAGCAAATTATCATAGTTTGTCATAGGTGCATCAACATCATTTGATAAAGATGAAGTTCCATAGAATTAACTAACTATACATTCATAGTATCAATGTAAGAATCACAGCCAAGTGCTGTGCCTCAGGGAATCAAGGTACACTTATAAGTGGGTCTTTCATGGCATAAGTAGCGACGCTTATCGATAAGAAATTTTAAAGCTTGCGAAAAAGAAAAAAAATCCTGTAGTGCAGCGCCTGATGCCGTCGCTTTTTGCTGGGCTAATATCTCGTTTCTGATCCGGAACTCACAGGTTCTTATTCTAGGGGATATATCATGTGTATTTCTTCCATAAACAACTCTTGACTCTCTCATATTGGACCGAAAATATCCGGCCAAATCTGCAATAATGGCGACAAAACAGCCGCTCAAGACGACCTTTGGCGCCGACAAGGTCCTCCAGCCCGTCTTCACGGGTGGTGCCATTGCTATTGACGACAAGGCCTCCATTCTAGCCACTGTTCTTGAGGAAGATGTGGTGTTAACTGACCCTTCAACCGGCCAGAATCTGGCCCGGATCGAGGGAGTAAGTCTTCTCTTTCATCTACACTTATGTCGACTATGCGGTTGCTAACCACCTACCTGCGATATAGGATACGGAAGCCGTGTCGACTATGACTTGTATGTACTAGTCGTCAATGTTGTAGTATATCCAACTTACGACGTATGATTCTAACTCTTGATGTCTAGTGACTCCCGATGGCTCCCATCTCATCATCTGCTCACGATCACTTTCTATGCACATCTACACCCTCAAACCATCCGACGACAAATCCGCCAAGATCATTGCTACGCGCGTTCGCACCGTTAAACCTCATACCACGCCTGTCAATGTTCTATCAGTCGACAAAACTAGCACACTTTTGGCCACCGGTGGAACCGACGGCATCGTCAAGGTCTGGGATATCAAGAAAGGCTTTGTCACGCACACCTTCCGTGGACCGTCTGGCCTAGTCACTTCGCTATGCTTCTTCGATGTCATGGCCCGTGCAAGCGAATTGCAGAGCAAAATCAAGAAGGGCAAGAAATCAGCTCCTGTCGAAGAGGACGGTAACAAAGAGTGCGATGTTAAGATCGTGCGCTTCAGACTTGCGTCAGGTAGCCAAGATGGTAAGATTCGCATCTGGGATCTGCACAAGCGCAGCATCGCGGCAAGCCTAGACTCGCATGTCTCTGACGTGACTGCCATCGACTTTTGTCCGCAACAACAGACACTAGTTTCGGCTTCACGCGATAAGACACTGATCTGGTGGGACGTCCGTTCTTGGAAGCAGCGCAAGGTCGTTCCCTGTCTGGAACTAATCGAGGGTGCTGGCTTCTTGGACGGAGGCCGCTTAACTTTCGGCGCTGGAATCAAGGGCAACGTGCGCTTCTTCGATACGGATAGCGGCGTTGAATACACACCGGAGCAGGACGAAAAGATGGAAAATGAATCTATTGTGAACTCTATCTACAGACCGAGCCTACCTTTCATCATCTGCGTGCTGTCAGATCACACCATCTGCTTGTTCAAGACGCCCTCCAAGGACGACACCCAGACGCTAAGCCAAGCTCCCGAGCCATTCCGTAGAATATCGGGAACACACGACGAAATTATTGATCTGGGATACCTACTTCCTGATCACTCTATGCTCGCTCTTGCCACCAACTCGGAGGATATCCGGATAGTGTCAGTCAAGGAGTCTCTGGCGCCTGTTGAAGGCTCATCGTGGATTGGCGCTCAAGATCCCTACTTTGGCCAGGATGTTGCCCTATTGCATGGTCACGAAGACATCATTGTCACACTAGATATTGACTGGTCTGGCTACTGGGTTGCTACTGGTGCCAAAGACAACACAGCGAGATTATGGCGTGTTGACCCCGCTACCAACACTTACGAGTGCTATGCTGTTTTCTCCGGTCACGCCGAATCCATCGGTGCCGTTGCACTGCCCAAAACTGTGCCACAAGAAACCTCCGCAGCCTTCAAAGATCCCCTGAACAACCCACCGCCATTCCTGATTACCGGCTCTCAGGACCAGACTATCAAGCGTTGGGATATACCGCGTCAGAAGCCTGATGCTACGAAGCCCCTTAGAGCCGCTTATACACGCAAGGCTCACGACAAGGACATCAACGCCATTGACGTGCACCACAGCGGTCAGCTGTTTGGCTCTGCTTCCCAGGACAAGACGGTCAAAGTGTGGTCGGTGGAAGACGGCGAGGTACAGGGCATTCTCAAAGGCCACAAGCGTGGTGTATGGGCTGTGCGCTTTGCACCGCCCAAGATGCCATCTATCTTGGGTGAAGAGGGATCAGTGGCTGGTAGAGGCGTTGTGCTGACGGGTAGTGGTGACAAGACACTGAAGCTATGGAACTTAACAGATTACTCGTGCATCCGCACCATGGAGGGTCACTCACATAGTATTCTCAAGGTAGCATGGCTCAATATCCCCAAGACCGAGAATGCGCAAAAGAAGATTCTGGTTGCTAGTGCTGGTGGTGATGGCCTGGTGAAGGTCTGGGATGCCAACACGGGTGAAACCGAATGTACTTTAGACAACCACGAAGACCGTGTGTGGGCGCTGACCGTCAACCCAGATACCAACACACTTGTTTCGGGCAGTGGCGACTCTACTGTGACTTTCTGGAAAGACACCACAGTCGAGACGCAGTCTAAGGCATCGGCGGCAGCTCTCCAGCTCATCGAACAGGAACAAGAGCTCGAGAACCACATTCATGCCGGATCCTACCGCGAAGCCATTACATTAGCACTTCAACTTAACCACCCCGGCCGTCTACTTTCGCTCTTCAGTAAGGTATCGACCAGCAACACTCCCGACGCCGGCAGTCTGACAGGACTAATCGCCGTCGACGAGGTCCTAGCTACGCTATCAGACGAGCAAATCTTCATGTTGCTGCAACGTCTGCGCGACTGGAACACTAACGCCCGCACAGCACCAGTGGCCCAGCGTATCCTCGCAGCTCTGCTAAAGAGTTACCCGGCAGATCGGTTTGCAAAGCTGTCGATACGTGGTGCCCGTGGCCAAAAGAGTCTGCGTGAGGTGTTGACGGCGCTCAAGGCGTACTCGGAAAGACATTATAAGCGCATGGAAGAACTGGTGGACGAGAGTTTCTTGGTGGAGTACACGCTGTACGAAATGAACTCGCTGATGCCAGCATTAGAAGAAATGGAAGTGGAAGAGGACGCGAGAGACGAAGACATTCTCATGATATAATTAGGCATCATATATTGTATGGATTGCTTTGCATTGTACGCTGTGCATTTGAAGTTTCGGGAATATCAAAAATAAATTATACATCTTGGTTAATCAAGCAGACACCAACATCAGCAATGAAGCCATCGTGAGGTTGAAAGTGGGGCCATCAAATGTATAGATACTAAAAGTCCATCAATTAAACAACAAGGCTGCATACAAGGCTGTGATATTTTCCGCTTTGGTCTTGTTTATCGCAAGCAGCAACGTTAACCGAGTTTCGGTATCTGTATTTTTTCTGCATTCGTTGCAGCCATTGGCGGGTCAATAACGCCAATTGTTATCCTTTCTTTTACCTTCAAGACTTCATCGATTAGAAAATGGATGTTAAGATGCTCGGAAAACGCAATGCCGATGAGGCACTGGAAGACCTGAGCGGTGTCATGTCACCGGCCTCAAAGCGCTCTCGTTTTGATTCGCACGAATTTCAGCCTGAAGGAAGTGCCGCACCAACAACACCAAAACCACCACGAGACGCTGATTCTATGAGCGATGACGAAGACGAAGACTCCATGGAGGCCGCCACAGCAACAGCGCCTCTTCGCCAATCAGCGCCCACTGCTGGCTACGACGACCTCTACCTTGATACGATCAACCGCAACGTGCTCGACTTCGACTTCGAGAAACTATGTAGTGTCACGCTGTCCAACATCAATGTTTACGCTTGTCTCGTGTGCGGCAAGTACTTCCAGGGCCGCGGCCCCAAGTCACATGCCTACTTCCATTCGCTCGACGAAGACCACCATGTGTTTATCAACATGCGGACCCAGCATGTCTACGTGCTACCCGAAGGCTACGAAGTGCCCAGCAAGTCTTTAGATGATATCAAGTTTGTGTCTAATCCGGTGTATTCGCGTGCTGAAGTTGCCGCGCTCGACCGCACGCCAGCTACTTCGTGGACGTATGGTGGCGCCAAGTCGTATACGCCTGGCTTTGTCGGCATGAACAACATCAAGCAGAACGACTACGTCAACGTCGTCGTGCAGGCTCTCTCGCATGTGGCGCCGCTTCGCAACTTTTTCCTACTCGAAAATGTGGCCAAGCGGTCTGAACTTGTACAGCGCTACAGCTTGCTCGTGCGCAAGATATGGAACCCGCGTGCCTTCAAGGCCCATGTATCTCCCCATGAACTGCTGCAAGAGGTTGCGCTGCAGAGCAACAAGCGGTTTACGCTAACTATGCAGTCGGATCCCGTCGAGTTCATATCCTGGTTCTTGAATAATCTACATCTTGGCCTGGGCGGAAGCAGATCCCGCATGCACTCATCAGTCATACAGAACGCCTTCCAGGGTCAGATGCGCGTAGACTCACAGGCCATCACGGTGCGGTCTGACACCAACACGGACCGGCTTCGCTTTGAGGAGTCAACTCAAGTCGACGTCAACATTGCTCGTTACCTGTTCCTCACGCTGGATTTACCAGCAGCGCCATTGTTCCAAGACGATGTAGAAAAGAACATTATCCCGCAAGTGCCTCTTACAACGATTCTACACAAATACGATGGTGAGCAGGCACATGAACAGCTAGCACACCGTAAACGCTACCAGCTCATGCATCCACTACCACCCTATCTCATGTTCCATATCAAACGCTTTTCACAGAACAAGTTCGTCAGCGAACGCAATCCAACCATTGTGACCTTCGAGGAGCAAGGCCTCGATGTGTCGTCGTTTGTCCAGGCGGACCCGGCACACCCTTCGGGTCCCATATACTACGATCTCGTAGCCAACATTGTCCACGAGGCGGTACGCGCAAAGGACGACGTTGCAGATTCTGGCGAGGAAATAAAGACTTGGAAGGTTCAGGTCAAAGATCGGGCACGCGATGAATGGATCGTGTGCCAAGATCTCTTTGTTGACAAGGTTCAAAGTGAACTGCTATTCTCGGGCGAGTCATACTTGCAAATATGGGAAAGACGGCGGACACCGAAGAAGGCGTAAAGAATGAAGAGGATGGAGGACATGGAGGACACGGAAGATTGTATATACCATTTGTTACACCAACTGTTATCAGTTCTACTACTACTACTATCATCGCAGTTAAAAACAGACCAAATGATGGGTCTAGACAGAGATTTTTTTTACCATCAAAAAAGTTACATACTAGTAATAATATCATAATTGTCATGTTTCTCTCTCGTTATCCTTCTAGTAATCATTGTGACTTATTGTTCCTCTTTTTCTATGTCAATCCATTCTCAAATATTTCTTGGGTCGGAAACAAACAATATGTGTCGAAACATGAATCGTTTGAAAGAAATCCAAAACATGCAGGGGCGGTCGCGGAAGGTGGTGGCTCCGAAGAAAGGGGTAGTTTCTCGAATTGACGAAGTTTTCTCTAAGCGCAAACAAAAATGGTATTAGTACGTGTCAGGTACATCGGAACGTAGTAACTGCGATGAGATGCAAATCTTACAGATCATGAAGTTTTGTAAGTAGTTTTTTTTTTCTTTTTCATTACGTTAATTCTATTATTTATGAAGATTAATAACACATGGAGCTTTTTCTCGACGTAAAGTAGGGAAAATAGGCTCCGGATATCAGGAACAAAGTGATTCTATCAAAGACACCAAGAAAAGAGAGCAGAACGACAAATAGAAAAAAGACATGAACTTCGAAGCGGAAGCGAAAAGACAAAAGAAAAGAGCAACAAAAAGCACCACCGGAAACTGAAAAAAGAACAATGAGTAAAGAATCGGAAAGAACTCTGTTGATGTTGATTAAGGGAGGCAGGTAGATAATCTAACCCCGCCGACTACCTACTAGGAGCCGCCGGCTCAAAGCCCTAGCCAACCCAGTCGAGAACATCTTCATTAGGCTACACAGTACTTTTTCTAGTTAACGAGGATGAATGACGGGCCGGCTACGATGCTAGTCTCGTTCAAGACGCCAGTCAATGGCGCGGAATTAACCAGGGAAACATATGTGATACCAGCCAAAGCCTGGGGAACAGTGCAGCTATTGGTAGCAGCGTCGAAAGTAGCGAAAGCCGTACCGCCAGGATTAACGCCACCAGAAGTAAAAGCGCAGTGAGTAGCACCGGTAGTCAAGCCAGCCTGAAGCGTGATCGCAGTTCCAGCAGTTGCGGGAGTTCCAGCCGCGGGCGAAGTGACACTCAAAGAAGCAAAGGGCGTGATGGCCAAGTTAGAGCCATCTGGGCACGACTGGATGAACGGAGCGGCCAATGTGAACACCTCACGCGGCGTCAACGCGGCGTCGAAAGCCTGAGGCACGGCGACTAGGCCGGCAGCTGTGCGGATAAAGGTCTGGTGGCGAGCCTCGACGGTCAGGATGGAGCCGGCAGCAGTCAGGATATTCGATGAGGACACCAGGCTGGCAGCGCCGAGGTAGGCGCTAACACCGACGTTCTCGAGCACGGCGGCTACGACTACCATGCTCTTGGCGTCGGTGAAGTTGAAGTTGTAGGTGCATGGCTGCACGGGCGAGATACCGCCCTGAGCCAGGGTGCTCTGCAGGAACGAAGCGTGGGTGAACTCGCTGTCAGGTAGAGACTTCAGATCTGTGATTTGCTTATCGTTCAGGCCCAGAGCCGTGAACTGCGCAGTGTCGAACTTGGCAAAGCCCTGCTGATAGAAGTTGGCCTCGAGCCATTCTAGAGTAAGAGCACTGATATTTGTGTTAGGTGAGTCGTTCATTCAGGTATAGGGTTAGGGTATGACTTACAATTGCAAGATATCGTTATCGGTGAGGCCAGCAGCAGCAGCGGCAGCGTTCTGGCGCTTGCCGAGCTTGAGCATATCCATCTGGTTCTCAGTGAACTTGGGCAGAGCTGGGAGAGCCGAGGCCAGAGTAGCCAGGGCAACAGCGATGAAAGAAGCCTTCATTTTGAATAGTTAAGTGAGAGATAGAGAAGAGGGTTAGGGTTGGTATTGTAAGTGATATTGTTAGAGTGATCGTCAAGAAGGAGAGAAGATATTGACGCCACCGGGACGTAAAGAAAGTAGAACAGAAAAAAATAAAGTGAAGGAAAAAAGCAGACCAGTGCCTAGGAAGGTATTTCGACTCAAAGCGAAGAGAGGAAAGATTAAATTACGCTATAAAGAACAAGAAATAGATAAAAATAAAATAAAAAGGACGACACAGAAACAATACACACAACCCAGTATGCGAAGAGAAGTAGAGACTTGGAAAGAATGAAGAGATGAACTAGAATAAAATAAAGAAGAAGTGTCTGGTAGCTGTGATATATACTCAGTATGTTCTCTTGGCATATACACATGTATCCATTCTGCTTCTCTATTCTCTTTCTCTTCTCGTACCCCCCCCTGTCCAAGATTCGGAATCCGAGTTTTAAGGTTGCTG
This sequence comes from Davidsoniella virescens, assembly GCA_001513805.1. NCBI lineage: Eukaryota > Fungi > Ascomycota > Sordariomycetes > Microascales > Ceratocystidaceae > Davidsoniella > Davidsoniella virescens. Next base: position 57,165 of record LJZU01000313.1, on the reverse strand, counting down.
AAGCTAAAATGGCTTATGAGACTGAGAAAACTAAGAAATGAGGACACAAAGAACAACAATGAGAGCCTCACTTTAACCTGTGTTTCTCACACACAGTCAACGTTCTGACTAACAAGCCCTTGTTCGGGTCCATATAGACCCGTGCTCACCAAGGGCCATTCCCTGTCATAAATCAGGTCTCATCGTTAAAGACCTAGTTTCTAGATGAGAAACAGTGCTCGTGGCAGCCACAACTCAAAAAATCCACCTCGAACCCATGCTATCCTTCTCTGCTTCTTTCGACCGTACAGCTGAGGCAGATAAGATAACACTAACAAGTATATGTAAGAGAGAGAACGTCTTTCTTCAAGCCTGACTAAGACTTGCTATGGTAACATCAGTTGAACATCTTACTGCCACGCTTGTTACAGCTTGAGCGTCTGTGCCTTGGCATATTCTCTCTTATTCTCGTTCTTCTTTACGTCAAGATTGCGGAGCTTCCGTCAAGTAATCTGAGCTTGAAGTCTTCCCTGTTGTCTTATGACAAGAGAATATACAATACGTTTCTTGATGGTTATCAGTATTGGAGTAAAGATACCAAACTGCTTGAAGATCAGGAACCAGAGAACACCGACGACTGGCAAGACGGCTACGATTCATGCCGGATTTCTATAGTTTTATGAGTTCTCTATCACTGCATAACGCTCATGAAGACTAAGGCGGCACTTATATATTCCGATATTCTCGATTTACTTTTCGGTGAGTCTTAATAAAAGCTTAAACAAGATCATGAAGAAAATAATTTAATTAATCTTTCAGGCGGCCTCCCATCTCCGTCTGAGCCAAGCACTTTTTTGGTAATTTGTTTTCACTTCATTGAGTTAAAAAAATCAAAAGAAATCAAGAAAATAGCCAAGAACACTGACCTCTCGTCTGTTGTCCACTTCCCGGGCCGGACAGGCGACGAAACGGCTCTGACACAAAGGCAAATTTTCGTTTAGCTTTATAGAGAAGGGTCAAGGTAAGAATCAAAGAACCAGGGTTACTTTTGGTTGCCTGCTGCTTGACGCTTTATTTTGACAAGAGAAGTTCCTAATTTTTACAGAGTAACATTCAAAGATCAAATTCAAACGCTTGGTCTTCTTGGGGAAAGGAAGGGCTTGCTTTTTGAGATGGAACAAACAAAGACGAGAGGCAATTAGAATTAAGAAGGGATTAAAACATAAAAGCTTAATTTTCTAGTGAGTGAAGTCTACGAATGCTAACAGATTCATACTACATACATCGTTGTATATGCGAGTCGTATAGATATGTATATGTAAGTGTTAACATGAAAAATGCGCTAGTTATATCTCATTTGAACGATAGATGTTTTCTTGTTATTCCTCTTTAGCTATGCTCGGATCTTGTTTTCAAGCCTTCTTTTAACACCGGAGAAAAAAAGGACAAGAAGATGTGACAGCTTCTGTTTCGAAACTTCAATGACACCCTGTCGTCAGCCAGGTCACCCAGATGAATTTTTACGGTTAATCTAGAAGGTCTTGATTCTATGAAATTTCTATTTTATATCCAATCAAGACACTCACTAGTCACTATATCTTGAATGCTTTGACGGATCCAAGGTCCCCTTATTTTGTGATCTATAGCACGTTGTATATACTATCAAGACCGCAACTTAGATATGATCATTATTCAAGATAAGAATACTCAGGGTCATTCTGTCAACGATCAATTAAGAATCATCATAACCATGGAACTGGTTTTCATATTTTATGGGCGATGTTTCTTCATGTAGAAAAGAACCCACAGATCTTGTAGACTGTTTCGATCAGATATCTAGTTCATGGCACAGAATTCAAGAAGGTTGAACATATATTCAAACATCAATACCTTTGTTTAATCCTCTATCAAGGATTCTCCTTTGTTCTCACTTTCAACTGACTTATCTTTGTCCTGTTATGGCTATGACGTCTTTTGCTTTCTATGATGCCAACTTTATCACCCATACTATCACTTCATCATCACATATTTACATATACTCAATCTCTCTTTTTTTCAATTTTTTCTTTCATGAAGACTCTTCTTATTTGTTCTTTTATTCTCGTAACCTCCCCTCTTTTGAACTCCCATCCGACCTTCTGAAACGTCTAAAACTCCTCAAACGAGAATCAAATATCGTCATTTTGTGTCCTAACCCTAACCCTTTGGGGGAATACATATATATTCTCTACTCTCAACCATCATGGTATAATGACATATACCAATATCAATGTCATGAATTTCGTGCACATATGTATTTGCAAACCCTCTATCAACATTACACAGCGGTTTGTTTCGACTCCTATACTACGGACATTAAAATCTAAATCCCATGTAGCCCATTATACATATAAATCACATATTACTCTATCTATTTCTAAGCAAAGTCTAGCTAATCTTAATAACATTAGACCTTTTCCCTTACATGAACGACACGATATAAAAAAGACTGCGTATTGTTTGACCATAAATGTATTAAATATTTGAATAAAGTCGCTTCTCAACAATGCCATCTACATTTCTAGTAGGGCCAGAATCCAACATCTTCTGCTCATATAATTCCATACTAGTTAAGGAGATTTTCATCCTTTCTTCATCCCTTCCTACTCATTTCGCATAGGCATGTTCTTACATACAAACACCAAACCACCACTGACATCTGTTTACTCGTACACAGTCTAAGATAAAAGTGCTAAGAAGCCGTTTACAGGGCATAAGGGTTGAGTGAGCGAATAGTCAAGCAACTAAATTAAAACAGAAAATGTTAGTAAAGACATCTTAGTTGACACCATAAAGGGGATATCAGGTAAAACTTACGGAGGGCTCTTGCTTAGGTCCGTCTTCAGAATAACGGGAATGCGCGTCATCTCAGTCACATCCTGGATGAACTCGCCATCCTCCTCGCGCAACTTGAAGTACTTTCCGTACTTGTCCTTCAGAGACTGGCGCGCCTCAGTAGTCAATACCTTACTATCGGACCGAGTACGCTGCAAGTTCGAAGCACCATCGTCAGTCTGGCGAGGAGAACCGGGAACGCTTTGTGTGGAGCGATCGACAGCTAGAGAAACACCTGCCATAGACTCGGCCAGATCAGAGTTATTATCATCCTCATCATCGAACAGAGCATCAACGTCGTCGGTCGACATGGTGCCAGTCTCAGTTTGCTTCCGGGCTGCTTCCTCGCGCTCTTTCTTCACACGCTCCGCCTCTTCAGCGTGGCGAGCAGCAGCCATGGCATTGCTGACACGCTGGGAGACATTGGCCTTGGGACGCTCATCCTCAGGGACGTAGGCGGAGCTAGGTACACCCTTCTCCCAGTACAGTTCCAGAACACGCTTCTCCTTGCGGAACTCAGCCTTCTTGAGAGGCAGCTGATCGCAGTGGACACGCTTCTCGAAACCCCACTTGGGAATGAAGATGTCGAAGGCAGACTCGTAGACGCAGACAACGATACCCTCAACAATCATATCGCCTTCAGTTGCGAGGCGCTCCTTGTCCATGGCACGGCACGATTCAATGTGCACACTCTGCTCCTGGGCATTCTGCGCAGACTCCTCCTTGACGTTGTACAGGTCGACAGTCTTGACCAACTGCTCAACATCCTCAGTGTACTCAGTACCAGTCAGGATAGCCTGTAGCTGACGGTGGACGATGATGTCAGCGAAGCGATGCACAGGGCGAGTGAAGTGAGTGTAGACCTGCAGGTTCAGAGCATAGTGAGGCCACAGCTCCTGCGCGGTCTTGCCTGCAATGAAGTACTTGGCACGCTGCATAGTCTTGAACAGCAGTGTCTCCATACCCTTGCGAATGTTGTCGTCATCAACCTTGAACAGACTGTTCTGGAGCTTTCCACTGCTGGTAGCATCAATATCGAATCCCAGTGCGTTCATGCGGTCAACAAAGGTAGCCAGGCGGCGCGGGCTGGGGGTGAGGTGACGGCGAAGCAGAGCTTTCTCAGGCAAGCCAGCAAGCAGTCTCTGACCAACATAAGCATTGACAGTGTGAGTAAGTTCCTCCCACAGTTCGGTGGCGGGAGAAGTCTCGAAGATGTTGGTGCGAACAGGCATGTTCTCATCATCCAGTTGAGACAGGAGACGAAGAGGGGCGATGGGGTCGCTACCGCCGCCAAGACGCTTCTCCTTGAACTTCTCAACGACAGCGTTGAGAATTTGGATATCACGAGCAGGGATAAGACCAGCATCCTGCTTTCCTCCGATGATAGCATCAATGCCCTGAAGACCAATAGTGCTAGTGCTCTTCACGACGGCCTTGCCAACCCATGTCTCGTTCTCGTCAATGACACCAGTGACAGGGTTGACAGTGAATACCACACTGAAAGTCAGGCGATCCTCACTAGGCTTGAGGGCACAGACATCGGCCCACAGCTTGTGGGGGAGCAGAGGGCAGGCACGGTTTAGTAGGTGAACGGCAGTACCGCGCTTACGGGCCTCACGATCAACCAAAGAGCCCGGCTTGACAAAGTGAGTGACATCAGGCATGTGAACACCGATCTCGATTTTGCCGTCAGCACGGGTCTTGACGTGAACAGCGTTGCCAAGCTCCATGGTTCCACCAAAGTCGACAGTGAAGACCTTTTCTTCGCGGAAATCACGGCGAGACTCCAATTCGGTCTCGGACTCCTTTTCGAGAGACCAGTCTTGCAGACCGACACTGCGGATGACAGCATCGGAGAATTCGTCACTGGCAAAGTTGTTGTCGCGCAGCAGAGCATCAGTCTCGACCTTAACATCACCCATTCTACCCAGTTGCTCAACAAGAGTACCGAAGGGGTGAAGAGAGGTGATTGGCCAGCGCTTGATGGAGGCAACGAAAATCCTGTCAGCGTAAGAAGCATGATTCTCGACAAAGTCGCGGGGAGCCTGCTCAGTAGGAATGGCAATGAGAGGCACGCGCTTATCGGTAGGCTTGAACCAGACAATCTTAGGCTTCTCGGTGTGGTTGGGGCGAGAGCTGCCACCATCACGGGCAGCACGCTCGGCCTCCTGTTTCTCCTTGGTAGCTTGGCTGCTAGGGCGCAATAGTCCCAGAGTTCCCGAGAACATCTGTCCACTCATACGGTCAATAACCGCGACAACGTGGCCAGCGTAAAGGGGCTTCTGTTCGTCATTGATTTCCTCCTCCTCAACAAGTAGGAGAGACTGACCCTCAACTTCAACGTCGTCGTTCTTCTTCTGAGTAGGACGCTCACGAAGAGAACCACGGCGGCGAATGCCACCATCGGAGGCACCATCATCACGGCCGTTGGAGGGACCACCACGAGACTCGGTGTTATCCTTGCGCTTCTTCTTCTCCTCCTTCTCGCGCTTTTGAGACCAGACCTCATCGACATCGAGAAGCTCGATGGCAACAAGATCACCCTCAAGAGCACGGTTACGATCCTTGGAACCGCAGATGAAGATATCGGCATCCAAAAGACCATCCTGAGTAGTAACATAGGCGTCGCTACGGTTCTTCTTGTTGACGCGCAGAACGCCAGCAACAAGCTGGCCGTTGTTGAGAAGAGCGGGGAGAGTAGCCTGGGGAAGGTAGGGGGTGAAAAGAGTCTTGCGGGTGACATTGTTACCCTGTTGACCCTGTTGGCCTTGTGGCAGTATAGATGCATGCTGGTTACCCTGCAGGCCCATCAGAGGGTTTACCATCTGGCCCTGGGCCTGGGCAGCCTGGAGAGCCTGGAGCTGTCCAATCTGCATGGCGTTCAGGCCCATACCATTCATGTTACCCATGTTCATACCAGGGATAATCATCTGGCCATTCATAGATATCATAGGCTGGCCGGTGTACTGGAACGAGCCAATGGAGTTGATAGACTGGTTGACACTAGGACGAGAGCGGTGGCCGGGCTGGTAGCCGCCTTGAGTGTTGGGCATCTGAGGCTGCTGTAGCTGTTGTGGCGGGGCCTGCTGCTGCTGTTGTTGTTGTTGTTGTTGTTGCTGCTGTTGTTGGGCCTGGGTAGAAGAATCCTGGGGTTGACCCTGGCTCTGACGCCAGTTGCCCTCGAAGTTGCGAGAGGGAGTGCGGCCGTGACCACCACGACCACCCTCAGAAGGAGGGCGGCCAGTAGCCATGCCACCACGAGAGCCAATAGCCATGGACTGGCTACGGCCGTGACCGCCACGAGTAGGGCGAGAAGAGTTGAAAGACTGGTGAGTAGCCTCGGATGAAGCATTGCTCTGAGTGTCATCGCTGGGAGGAGCAGCAGCAGGGAATTGGAAACCCGAGGTGGTGCGCTTCTGCTGAGCAGCCTCAGCCGCCTTGCGGGCATCGGCGAGTGCCAAGGAGTGTCTACGCTGATGGCCTCCACCGCGGCTTCCACCGCGACCACCAGAGTGTCCACTGGAGTGACCATTGGTATCTCCATTGTTAGAAGCACCGGATGACGGGGCAGGAGGAGGGCCGCCACCCAGATTCATGCTCTGGGCGGCCGAGGGGGTACGGCGGTGCGAGTTGTGCTGTTGGGGCTGCTGGGGGTTGATACCCATGGGCTGAACAGGGACGGGGAACTGGAAAGCACCAGCAGCACCCATCTGCGGATTCATCTGGGGAAGACCCATAGCACCGTGTTGCAACATCACAAACTGCTGCTGAGTAGCCTGTAGTTGTTGTTGCTGTTGTTGGAGCAGTTCGATTTGTTGTTGAAGAGCCAACTGGTCAACTAAAAAAGAATTATGCATGTTAGCTACCGGACAATCGCAAGCATCGGTACCACATCATAGTGTATGCAGCTACAAGGTTCACTATGTGTTTCAGTTATGTTCGCACTTACCACCAGGGCTGGTCAAAACGCTGACGAGAGGCGTCATCTCAGACGGACTACGTCTATGGGCGATATGCAGGCGACGAGTGGTCGGGGGCGGCACGCCATTAGGGCGCTGCGACTGGTTGGGATCCATGTTGTGGGAAGATGTGGTGTGTAGAACTGGAAGGTGTTCTTCGAAGTCTCGAGGCTTCGTAGCAGAAGACAAGGGACAGGCGCTTTGACGAGCGAAGTGTATTATAGTAGAGATACGGTATGGTAGCGAGCGAGAGACAAGGAGCGTCAACGCTAGGCTAGCAGCGAAAGATGAATAATAAAAAATATCAAGGAATAGCAAAGAAAGGAAGAAAACGAAGTGCAGTGGTGTTACAGCTCGTAGACTCTAAGGAAGGATGAATACTAGATTCGTGGGAACGCTCGATGGGTCCGATCTGATGTTTTTCAATGCGAGAATTCGGGCGAGCAGGTCTGGACGACGATGAGGCGATAGCCGGATCGGGCCACAGTATGTATAATGTATACTTGTATACTGGCGTCGTTTGAAGGGGCACGGCCGTAGGCAATTCAATTGCTGGGCAGTGGCTTTTCAGAGGCAGTGGACGGGCCGGTAGGGTGCGGCCAGACAAAGATAGGCTTTTTAACTGATAAAGAGGAGTGTATGTGCCTGTGAAAGATAGCAGGGGACGTTGTGGTGGAAGAGCTGGCCTGGAAGGGCTTTTATACTGCTACTATTGGCAGCTTCTGCTTCACCCAAGGCCAGAGCGTCTTTGCTGATGGTGGGCGGCAAAAGGCGGTGGATCCAAAGCGGGCAAGCAAGTGGGCAATTAGCAAGAACGGGTGCGTCGAGGCAAAGATAGCAAAATGCAGCTAGGGCGGTTGTTTGTTGGTTGTGGTGCGGCAGTGGTGGTTGTTGATATTGCGATAAGTTGTTGGGTTGGTCAATTGATGCGAGAGAAAGACAGGGAAGGAGAAAAAAAGAATAATAGATGTGATATGATAGATATGGTGCGGAGAGCGGATGAAGATGCGATCAGCTGTCAAGTACTCAGTAGTTGAAAGGCCAGCCGTCTTCTGAGAATAATCGAATCGATAGTCGATTGAGAAAGACGAAGAAAGAGGTGTAGGTAGAGAGAAAAAGAGAGAAGGGAAGAGGAGAGGAGAAAAGAAAAAAGAAAGAATCGGAGGAGAAGAGGGCTGGTGAGGAGGGAGCTTCGTAGTTATGTAGCAATGGGAAGTTGCTGTCGTAGGTCGCAAGACTGCTAGTAAGAAAGAGCAAGAACAGGGTGGTGCTAGGGGCCTTAGCTGGGCGCTGTTTCCTCAAATAGACGAACAAACGAACGTCCTGGTTGGCTTACGGGCTGGCTGTGTTCTGTTCTTTCTCTTTTTTCCTGTTTGGGCGTCTAGAACAGCTCGCACTTAGCAATTGCGATCCGTCTCACTAGCGACTTAGGGCAGATGTGATGAACAATTACAGATATTGTATGTATCTACTACTATGATTACTACATGATACGACTACCGAAGCTGCACAAGGAAGGAGGAGGAGGCAAAGAAAGCATCCAGCACCATCCCCATCTCCAGAAACAGCACTAACTTGCCTTCAGCCAGGGTCGGTAACTTTGTGCTTCTTGCTTTATTTACTGCGCTGTTCGCTAGGGTTTATCTCGTGTGAAGTTGCTGTCCTTTCCTTTCCTTTCCTGTTTCTCGTGATATTAATATGCTGCGGCGTAGAAGGTCCAAGCCCTCCAGTTGGCGCTCTGTTCTCTAGGGTCTCCAGGCCTCATTGCCGCTGTAAACCTACGTTAAACTCTACAGTGCTCTGGCTGTGCTGACTGTATCTTTTTACTGGATGGATGGCAATTTTTTTTTTGTTTGCCATCAACGTTTGCGACCATTGGAGGCCAATAACGGTTGCAAGAGCTCCAGTTTCCAAGCTTGCTAGTGCCTATCGGTCAGAGCTTGAGCTGCTATATTTCGCATTTGATGCCAGAAGCGGCGCCGCTAGCACAGTTCTGGAACAAAACAAAAGCTCAGCTTGGAGAGAGCTTGCCTCCTTCCCCCCATTTTGCTTGTCTTCCCTTTAGTACACAAGTCGTTAGTAGGGCTAGTCTAGAGGCAAAAATAACAGCGCAAGCAACGAAGCTGAGTTGTGGTTATAAAAGGTCGGTCGTATAAACATCAAAACATAAAACACCGAAATCTGTTTCTTTTCCAAAGACAACCCAGATGAAGCACACTCGAAACATGGCCATCCGGAAGCTCCCAGAGCCAAACGCCACGATACCTTGGTTGCAGCACCAACGACAGGGCCTGTAGCATCAGTGTTCGCGAGGGTTTTGGCGGGGCGGCGTTACAGCGGGAACGGAGGATTATCTCGGCTTGTGTATCACAGCCCAAGCTTTCACATCCAAAGCTCCCTAGGCGTTACATCTTTCTCACTTGCCAAGTCAGAGAGTCAGAGAGGATGAAGAATTGTTGGGAAGCTCTGACTGTCGCCACAAATATGCACCGATGCTTATCAAAAGTATGTTTACAGCCTCTGCGATACTGCGATACCTGTACCTCAATATGTAAGAGCCCCACTGTTTAGATACGCTGAAGATTAGGGTCAACAGTTAGAAAGTAGGTGATCTGATGTCTTCGAGATACAACGGCTCGTCTGGAACATACATTAGTCTATCTGTACCTAAGTTATCTTTGTGTGTTCAAATCATACATATGTATGTATATGGACTAGATTCAATGCACCAAAAGAGACAATTTAGCAAGAGGAATCAAAAAGTAACAGGATGAATGCAGTCTGGGGGGTCATAAAAAGAGAAGAGAGAAAACGCCATCGTCTCGCTTGCCTGCAATATCTCCCTCTGGTTCACATCCATTTTGACATCGTCCAGCCGCCTATTTGTGCGGATTTTCCAGCTCTGCAGGTGTTACTGGTTTGGTGGTCATCCAGCGCTGACCCCTTCCTTTTCGGTTACCAGTGCAGACGTAGAAAAACGATCAATAAGTCACCCTACCTAGTCTATGATGTTATTGATGTTGCTCAGGGTACTGTTTCTGCCTACCACAACCTAGAACATGATCATCGACATGCCCACCCACAGAAGAAAGAATAAAAAACAGGCAAACAAGACCCTTCACCCCTCAGTGATCAGTAATGCGGGATAGTTGTTTGCTATGACCTTCGAGGCTAAGCATGGCTGTATTGCTCAATTGTCTGTTCCGTGATCTCTCTTCTACAAACAATCTGAAAAGCCCGGAAGGCAGCGAAAGGCCCAGCACGTGTATACATTTATGTACAATCGTAGGCAAACACTCTGTCATACGAACAAATGTATCCATACATGATCTAGTATCGGAGCCGTGCCGGATTCGTCTGTAGGTACGTGAAAACAGGTCAACCAAGTGTATATGGTAGCACGGCTGTATAATTTTGCGCTGTATTAGCAGCTCCTACATATGTGGTATATGTATGCTCATTCAGGCGCTATATGGTCATATATGTATGTATAGTTGTGTATTTGTATGTCTATGAATATCTTCTTGCCTGTTATACATGAAAAGGGCTATGTCGGAGAATTTCAAGGATGAAGGAACAAAGAACGGATATTTTCTCTGCACATTATATTACCCCAAATCTCAGATACGTACGATGACTTGCTTTATCCTATGGAATTGTTACTCGGCAGCCATCGGGCTGGGGTTAATACAATCGAAGAATAATTAATCTGTAAGCTGTCCTCCGCTCGGACATATTGATATAAACAAGGAAGGAAGACACCTTTCTGGACCCCTTTCAAGCTGTTTCTGGGCTCCTTGCTGATATCGCTACTACATACACACATACATGTACATAAATGAATGGTCCTAAAACCTGATCTTACGACTGGGCTGAGCATGTTCCCTTTTCTTTATTTACGTTCCGTCTACTTTTTTCGTTTTCATTATCAGTCCTCCGCCTGTCACATGTCATAAAGCTGACTCATATACATGGAACAAACGACATGTATGTGATGTCCTTGTATGTTATCTTACTTTATCATATCCTTTCTTGTATCTAAATTGAAACATAGAAGTCTACTGCTCACTAGTCCTTTGGTCTACGGCCAGTAATCCACTCATATCAATTAACTGCGCCTTTCCTTCACACCGACTATCTAGCTGTAAAATAGGTGGCCAGTTGTCAAAGTAGTGAAGGAAATTGGACCTTAAACGAAGCTTTCTCTTGAAAAAAATGTCCTAACTGACGATACCAAACTACATATATAAGCTTTGCGTCTATGTAAAGATAATCTCTTCATGAGAGAGTTGATACGGACATCTTCTAGCTTCTCTGAATATCAACATTGGCGTCAGTGATAGAAAATCATGAACCTTCGGCATCACTCACTTCTGCCGTCATGTACTTCAATTCTCAGGCCGTTCATTGTCTTCTTACTCGACCGCTCTAGTTCCAAAAACAGAGTGCAAATAAAAGATGGATCCATGTTCTTTGTACATCTAACGTCTATACAGTAGTGATCCCGCCATAGTTCAGCAGTTTCAGAGCCAAGAAGATAAACAACAAACCTGGCCATAGGTCTTGAAAATGGACTCTTTAGGCAAGGCATGGGAAGGAATTCAAAATCTCCATTGTCAAAACAATGGTAAAGGTCATTCCGAATGTTATGATATGTACTGAGTACCAGCATTAATTTCCAGATAGCAACTCGCCATGCTATTCCATTTATACCACGTATATTCTTTACATAGAACAAGGTGAGCTTCCTGGATTGCATACAAATAGCACAACATACTATAGAGAGTTCCAATTCAGGTATTACGGCACTTAGCCATTATTCTTGGATATGACTGTGTGGAAACTTCCACTCTTTGAAAGTGGGTACAATAGGGTACGGTTTTATCAAAAACTTTGTTATCATGCAATGTACTACATCTCAATCAACACATCATCAAGTCATGTTTCTACTTGGGGGCTAGATCTGGAGAGTGAAATGTAGCCTTTCTCAGAACAATTGGCAGCGATGATCTGGCAAGAAATCAATGTGGTTCTATGGTGAATACCGTTCTTCATTCTGGTCTAAATTAACCCATGGGAGGTTGAGGAAATCGACGAATTCTTCATCATACTCGGGTGCCTAGAAAGTGTTGATCTCCCCGGAAACTTTTATCGGGCGGATGTTCATGATACTCTATGTTGTTGGCAGGTTTTGTGTTGCGTTAGTGGTGAGTGATGACGATGTAATGTCAATAATGAAGGTTGATGTTTAACAAATGGAACAGCTAGAAACAATAGATTCTTGAATGTTTATAAACAAATTAGTTACAGGGATGTTAACACAACTGACCAAAAGAGGTTCTAACAACCAAACACAGATAAAAAAAAGTACCCCAAGAATAGATAGCTATACTGAGGGTAGAGTTACTTGATACTTTATAGAAACCACGAATGTAGTATATCAACATTATGATCTGTGTAACAAGAAAAGTAATAAGACTATATACTAGATTCTGAAGCTGTGATACTGGACGATTTAGTTTTGGGTTGACAAACACTATGTTATAAATTTCAATATCATCAAAATTAGGGTTACTTATAAGCTCCACTTTATCTAACAGTAGGATAAGATGGGGTAAGATGGCGGGTGGCCAACTACCCAAACAAGACGATGTTATAGCAAAAGACCATCAATTTAGAAGTTACATTCTCGCATCGAATCAACAAAGAGTAGTTGGTACTTACTTATATAAAAGTGATGTCATTAAGCCTTGCCATATAAGTTGATAAGTTGCTTTAAACAAAGAAATGTGCTTGGTTAGGCATCAGAGCTCGAAAACTCAAAACTCAAGCTCTACTAGAGCTATCTAAGTTACCAGATATGCCATTCTAGACTCGAGGTGGCAGCTTAAGCTTGAATACATTGTTCAAAGTCTGAGCAACAATGCAAATAGCAACAATCAGCAGGAAGACGGAAAGCGTGAACCGGGAATAAACCAAGCCCTTGTCCTAACCGTATTTCCAATCCTGGCTAATGTCTTTGTTCTTTCTCGTCGTATCTGTACCTTTTGTCTTCTTCTCTCTGTTATCCTTAAGAGGTCTTTCTCAGATCTGCGTTGCATCGAATCGAACATGGACTTGCATTTGGCCTGTAGACGGACATCCTGCTCAATATCACCTTCGCGGCGACTATTGGAATATTTGCCCCATAAATCCTGACTGAGAAAACTAGGTGGAGATGACCCGGACAAAAGCCAGATACTCACTAGCGCTTTATCTTCAATTATCCGTATATCTGTTTGTAACCAGGGCGCCCAGATCTTACTCGAACGCAAAAAGGCTATAGTGACGCTGGAAACTGCGGACTCTTTGTCCTATGAGTACAGTGATTCTGGCAATCGCAATGTAATGTAAATCCGGATATAGTTTTTATATTCCTGGACACAAGACCTTTCTACCCTTTGAACCCGAGCTGACTTGGTCTCGGGATTACTTGCTTGTTTCTACAATTATTTGCCGTAAATAACGGATGTTTCTATAGTGCAAGAATGGAGTTTACTGTCGTTCCTGAAGTTGGTTGTAGGAGTTTGCTTGGTCTTGTAAACGAATAAAACAGAAATCAAAGTCCTTTCTCCCTTGCCATGAAAGACACAAGGATTTGAAGATAGCCATTGGTTTGTAATTATTCTTTTCTGGCCGCGAAACCCCCGTAAATCTTATCTGCATGTCTCTAGGCACATGTACAGTACTTGGGGTTTTATGATATGTGTTAAACCGTCTTTCACCGCCAAAATGCTGAAAAAACTCACCCACTATATCATGAAGAATACTTGCTTTGTACTCTCTGTCAGACTAAGGATAACTGCTATACCCTAGGGCAATTGTAGACGTGACGTTTTGTTATGGAGCGTATGATATTCTAGTGTTCTTGATTCCTGAACCTTGGCCTACATCGTTCCTATAGGCAATCAAACGTCAAACAAGAAGAGTGAATAACACACAGGGTCATTGATCAAGGGTTCCTCGCCCCGTCTCCGATCTGTTTCGTGATCTGGGGAACCGAGAAAGAAGATTGATCATGGGCTACTATTAGCACACAACTATAAATCTTTACATTGTTTGTATTTGCATACAAATATGTAGTACATATGTTGCTGTTGGTAGAAGCGCCTAAAAGCGTTCTTAGGAGACTGGGGTGCCTGCCTACATATGCATACCGCGCCGTAAACAGAACAAGCTTAGCTATACAATTTGGAAACCTACTCTTGAAAAGTTTCAACTAGGGCCCCGAGCTCTAATATTACTCAAGCCACAGTTAGAGATATTTGTATCGAGCCCAGCACATGTTTTTTTTTTTTTACAAGCGATGATCTGTCTACCAGGCGTCGAAGCTTTTCATGGGAACTGGATGAAGATCTACAGCAAGCACGGATGCCAATAGACGTACATTTGTAGAGCTAAGGATAAGCTGGGCTATTGCATCCGTAGATAAGGTTTTACTTTTTACTTTTTACTTTTTATTTCTTTTCGTAAGTAGGCTCGTACAGAAGATAATAAATTGGTGGTGATGTGATGGGGGGAAGGATGGTGTCTGTCTCGATAGGGAAAGTAGCTAGATTGCGTTGTTCACCATTCTCCAACTTCGATATTATATTAGGAGCTTATCAGATGTGCATGATGATAAGCATATGCAGCGTAGACAAGTTGTCAAAAAAGGAAGACTCGGAATCTTGGAGCGAAGGAGAAAGTGGACTGGAAACGGAAAATGGTATGTGGCGGAAGCGATGCGATTGGATATTCGAGACTTGCTTGCTTGGTTTGGGTGGCACATTTCTTTGTGCTCGGGATTTTGCCATATTTGGATTTTATTTTGTTATCAATTAATTTTCTTCATTTGAAGAATCGTTAGATGAAAATATGAAGTTGTTCATCAAACTATTAGACGATGATGCGGTGTTGTTGAACATAAAAGATTTGTTCCAAACTACTTATAGTCATCGCGAAGGGCCACTGAATTTAGGCGCTCTAGGTTCAAAACTAACATATAGTATACATGTAAAGGAAAGCCAAAAGAGCAGTTAGCGCAGATATTGAATTTTGTGAGAAGCGTCAAATTTGATCTCAATACTTGACCCATTCAGTCTTCAAGCTGAATCTTATGTGGTGATACTCAACATTTTGACCAGACGAATAACAGTAGTTTCCATTTTGGATGTTGATAGTGCCATCGTTCCTATGTTGTGCTCCCTAGGCTGATTTTACAGTAGTCTCATTCTATATTTTTTATTCTCAGCCTTGCGACGCTTTCTCTTCCTCCAACACTCAGCCTTGGAGATTAGCTTAGCGGGACAATTCAAAGCTTCAACAAAACGTGAACCCGTACCAGAAGACGCGAATATTGATTCTGCGATTCTTTAGCGACTGATTCTGCCTTGACTTGGCTTTATCTTGCCATAATATTAAACCAAGGCCGATATTCCACGAACCGAAACGAGGGACATCGAAGTCAACAACGCGACCGCGACCAGATTTTTTTTCTAGTTGCTATCGCCGCTATAGGTACTACGAGCCCAGACTTCTGGCGCCCTTGGAAAAGATTATAACCTTGTGTTTACTAAGGTTTCCTTCAGGCACCGAAACACCCACGACCCTGAAGACAACGACACCCTCAAGATGTCCCGCCATCGTTCATCGCTCTCTACCAACAGCTTTATCGCAAGCCCCGATCGCAAAAAGTCGTCGCCAAACCCAAACCCACACCACCGCCGAGCCCCCAGCGGACTTCTGTCAGAGTTTTTTACCGATTCGCGCAATACAGAGCTCAGCCATCGCGATGCCCTCGAACAAGCCAAAGCCGAGCATGATCGCGTGCGCGAACGCGCCCTGCGCGTCTTTGAGATGCATGAGCTTGAGGTAGAACGCCAGCGCATTGTAAAGCAGCAGGAGGAAGAACAGGAGCGTCTGAAGCGCGAGGCTGCTTTCCTGGCAGACAAGCAGCGCCTAGAAGCCTTAAAGGCCGCAAAGGCTCGGCCGCCACCGCCTTTACCTAAGCCGGAACAAACGGTAGAACCAAAACTAGAGCCGAAGCCAGCGCCGGCAGAAGCAGCTGCAACACCAGATCAAACTACACCGACGACTGCTACCACCCAAATAGGAGTGAAGACACCTCCGGCGCCCGCTCCTGCTCTCATCTCAAAGAAGGAAGCGCTTGCGAAGCCGACTGGCGGTGGCTTTGGTATGGGCTCGCTTGTCGCGACGGCGACATCGCCAACCTCCACCGCTGCTGATAGCAAAACTGCTGGCATCACATCATCAACGCTATTTGGCGGATCGACAAAGTCCGCCACGCAAACGGCAGCACTAAAACAAAACCCACTCGGTGCGGTTCTTGGTGCTTCTACTCAGCAAAGCGTATTTGGCAAGCCGTCTTTTGGCTCACCTTCTACTGCAGCTCCTGCTAAGTCGTCTGGTGGCTTGTTTGGGGGACCTATTGCTGCAAAGCCGGCGACTTCATCTCCATTCGGCGCTAAGCCCGCCGTAGCAGTGAAGCCCGCCGTAGCAGTGAAGCCCGCCGTCCCAGCAGCAAAGGCAGTGGTAGAAGCTGACCCAACCTTTTTTCCAAACAACCAAAAGTATGTGGATATTCACAAGAAACTGAAGGAACTTCGGAAGGCTGTCGAGTCTTCGGCTTCCCAGCCTGGCTCGCCTCTTAAGGGCAAAGTAGGCGATATGCGCCGAGAAATCAGAAAGTCCATTGGCCAGTTGACTGAAGGTGCTGGAGCAAACAAGATTCAGGTAAGAAAGTTTTCTTCTACAAACGCAATAACATTGAATCCGTACTAACACATGGAATATAGCTTGCCAAAATTCGGCAAGTCTTGAAATCTTCACTAGATGGCACATATCCTAGTCCAGCTGTGGATGTCAAAGACTACGTCACCGAAGTACCACAGAATGTCTCGGATGCCGATGTTTATAAGGGGAATCAGATGCCTTCATTATACCTCTACCTCCTAAACATCTTCTCCAAGGCCATCATCTCGCAGTTTATCAATGAATGCGGAGCAAACCCAAAGGCTGCTGACCCTATTGGAGTTATATTCAGCCAGATTTTCTCCGATAAGGACTACCACTGGCGCGGTCGCACTCTTGCCGACATTACTCTTGCCAAGCTACGCGTAGTATGTCCTGTGCTCTTCGGGATTCGTGGAAACGAGAGTGTTGCTGCTGGACGTATCGCATTGGGCTGGCGGAAGGATGGTAACGAGTTCATCCCAGAGCAAGCACACTGGGAT
The DNA here is from genome assembly GCA_001513805.1 of Davidsoniella virescens. Classification (NCBI taxonomy): domain Eukaryota; kingdom Fungi; phylum Ascomycota; class Sordariomycetes; order Microascales; family Ceratocystidaceae; genus Davidsoniella; species Davidsoniella virescens. Next base: position 40,079 of record LJZU01000313.1, on the reverse strand, counting down.
CGCATGGCTGGACTTGGCGCTGGATTTGGTGCCATCACTCTTAGAGACTTTAGCAAGACGACGCGTACGACACCCGTGCCACCAACGACATACTGGACATCTCTGGCATCACTGGCGAATACTCCTCCTGATGAGGTCTCCGCAACACAGTTAGTCGTTCTCAAGGCTATGATTGATGGCCATACACCAAGATTCCTACAATTCTATGGTAACGCAGGCCGGGCGGCGCTTAAAGTGGCATTGATTGATTTCCCTCAGAAGATAACCAAGGGACCAAGCCAAGAAGCGCTTTCCGTGGTTGCTGCTAGACTGCTAAAGGATGAGGGTCTGAGGTTGGTTTAAGAACATCCTCCTTGGCCTAACATGACCTCGCTTAGCCTGTGCCAGTGGCTTTTCATAGCCTTGATTGCGACGCTATATAAACGTATGACGGATACTTGTTCGATGCTATCTTGGTTATAAGCCGTGTGCTTAGAGGTTGGATAATTGAAAGAGACATGCCAACCGCATCGGACATCTCAACCGTGCTAAAGCATTTGAGCTATCTACCATATTCTTACAACCCATAAAATACTACCTGGGACATTCATATAATGAAGACGCCGGATTGAATTGATGAATGGCACTAGGCACACCTTCACCAGCACCCATTTTGATGTTCAATTCAGCATAGACATGAACAGGAGGCTAAAAGTCGAAAGACTTGCCGTGCATGGCTATTTCACGAATTGTTCTATTTTATTTCGCAAAACTAGTTTCTTCCAATCTTGAAGTAATATCGAGAGTAACATAACTTTTTATGATAGTACCCCTATATGATTACAGAGGAGCACGACAAGATAAGGCCTACATTGGTACGTCGTTCTTGTGTTCTTTTTTACTCAATAGTTCACAATATAGAGCGTAGTGGACTGGATAAGGGCTTTATTTCTATCACATCAAATTCGGGGTTTTCTATGGATTGTATCCGTTTAACCTTACCTGCGCATACATATATATATATATATAGTCACTGATCCTGAGATCAATGGAATTTCGTTCCTTGTCTTATCTACTATAAATAGGCGTTGGTTGTGATGTGTTTTTCCACTTTTTCTTTTACTTTTATTCATCTAGTGGCGTTATGTGTAATCTATAATTTTGGACCTTTCATTCGCATGCTAAATTCTCCAGAAGTCATGTGAACTGTGATGATTAGAGTCAGAAGAAAGGTATTTATTTCCTACGAAGAGGTACCACTCCAGAGAATTCAGAATGGCTTTTGGTATCGATCAGATCGGTGTACGAACATCGCAATACTGATGATCAAGACACCGTAGCCCAGTTTACATGAGAAGAGATACGAAAAGGTGACGCTATAGAAACCAAAACACATCGTTGAAATTCAGAGGTGTACGGTGACGCCATCCCATGTGAAAAGTACAACAAAATATCAAGCCAAATCCGCACGCTGGTAATCAGACGAAGACTAAGAGGTAATTAGAAGATGAGGAGGTGACGAGAAGACAGAGAAATGAAATTATATACAGGCTGAAGACGAGATAACGAGCATCACAAGATCAACAACAGCACCAACAAGATGATTAAGACCATTATCAAGACACCGATGCAACAACTACTCAAGGTGTCCTCATTTCGTCGGATCACATATTGCATCTTCTGCATTCCCGTTTGTAAGCGGTCACCTACACGGTCAGCTACACTCTCGACGACCTCTAGCATCTCGCGCTGTTCCTCGAGTTCACGGCCCATATCATCAGCCTGGCGGCGCAAATTCCCGACCGTCTGAAAAACATCGTCTAGCTGCTCGTCCTGTTGGCGCATGATTTGCTGTTGTTGTTGTTCCTCGAACTGCGCAGCATAATCATCTTGATCTCCACCGGCGCCATCCAAAGCAAAAGCATTAGGATCTGGAAGAGATGTGCTGCCGCGCTTATTGGATAGTTCACTACGCATATTGGCTAGCTCGTCGGTGATTTCTTGTATGAATCGTCGTCGTCGGCCAACTTCGGCGGCGTCTAGGCCGAAGGAGGCAGGACTGGACTCTACGGCGGTCACGGCATCACGAAGATCTTCGGAGTCTTCGGTGAGTATGTCAAGGGCGGCGGCAAGATCAGCACGGGCTGAGTTGATTTCGGGCGAGTCGTTCTTGGAGCTCAATTGGCGAATGCGCATGTAGGACGTGAATAGTTGGCGTGTGGATGAGATTTGGCTCAAGACATCTCTATTGGACAGATGGGGGGAGTTAGCGAGTGAATGAGATAGGGACAGATTGAGAGATGGAGAAGGTGATGGCGGGCTTGATTGGCATACTGCTGGACTTGAAGAAATGGATCGTTCGCCGGGTCGTGAGAGGCCATTTTTGCGGATGTCGGCGCTTTGCCATCCGAAGATGAAAGAAGCGGGTTATTCCAGGCTATTGAAATTTATGCGACGTTTCCTTTACGGCCTTGTTTAGATTTTTCGAATAGGTGGAAGATTTCAAAGAAGACACTGGTGATGTATTGATGCTTGAAAGTGGGAATTCTGGGATTAAGATGCTTGCATAAAAGCCGAGTTGTCTTGATTCCCGCTTTGAGAAGCATCTCTCAAATGAGTAGTCTGGCCGCTTCTCAGTGAGCGCCTTGCGTAGGCTACATATTAGTACATAGTACAACTATACATATATATATATATAGTTAGCAGGTACAGGGGTTATGCAACTCGAGCGGCACTCTCAAACGCCCGCATATGCAAGTAAAATGGTCTTATAACCGGTATAGTGATTCCTACTGCACGTCATTTCATCTGCGTCATGAAGAAGAAGAGGTCGAAGAATCGAAACGATACTACTTTCTTCTGAGTATTGATTCAATAGTGATAGTTACAGAACCATATAAACTCAATTTGGTCGTGCTGAATCGACTTTGTTCTACCGGATTGGCCCATGTTCGATATGATCTGCTTTGCTATAGCAGCGTCCGGATTTAGCCACGGGCAAACGAACGAACGGCTAGCCCAAGCGGGAGTCCAGCAACTTAGAATGGAACTAGATGGAACCCTTGGAGCCAGCCCTGAAGCCGGGAAACGGGTTGGAATGCAAGTTTGCGTGGTCAATAACATGGCCAGATACAGATGCAGTAAGCAACAAATAAGAAGAGTGAAAGCAAAAAGCAAAGTATGTAGAAAATTGTTCTTGGTCACGTCAAAAGAGTACGGTTGGGCCCTATTCTAGATGTGACTAGTCGGTACTATTTTCCTATTGTGTCTACAAGCGTTCGTAGCCTTAAGCGATACAAAGGCTTAATATTGCATAGACTATGTACATGTATGTAGTAGATCTAGTGTGCAACTACATTTAAATCAACCTAGTGGCCCCTTGAATCTATAGGCTTTGCCTTGGCTCGTGCTATCAACTTGCCACCATCATATCCCACGCAGCGAGTCAGTTTCGGTTGACAAGTCACTTGACTCTGCGTAGTTGGCAAGTTTGACTTGCTGTTTTTGTCAGAATCGTGATTTAACCCCCAAAAGTTGGATTATTATTTTATTTGAGATTTTTGACCAATCATGAGAATATAGAGTTTTATTTTATATTTTTTCTAGTTCTTACGGTAGTTGCTCAATGGGTTTGTGGTGTTTGTTCGACTGGTTGCCCACTTCTTTAAAATCCACGAAGAAAAAAAAAATTTAATAAAACCAAAAAAAACACTCCACTGGCCCAACTTTTGCTACTAAACAAGCGAAAAAAACTCCATCTCTGAAACCTCACACTATATTTTTTTTCTTCTTTCTCTTCCCTTCTTCCATTTGCCAACTATTAGTAGACGCACATCTTCTTATTTCTGGCTTAAAAATATCTTTCAACTCAGCTTCGACCCTGATCGTCCCTCATATTCTCAATCCCGACCGTATATCGAAACTTCGATCCCACTTCTTCTCGAAAGCCACCGTCTAATTTCATTCTCCAGGCCTTTTCTAGCTCTCTCTCCGTCCCCTGCGCTCGCCGACATCGTCATACTCATATCAGCGCTAGTCCTGGTTCTGCTTCGCTTCTTCTAAACTTCTGCGGCTCATATCGACGTCTAATCGTCCTAATATCGCTGTACTCGTCCATTGTCAGCCCTCCCTCTGTCCAAGTCTGATATTTTTCGGCTGGCTTGGCTCTACCTACATATCCTACATACAACGCTATCCATCTCTGTCCTCAATTAGCAAAATTCTCTCTTATTCCACCAGAGGCAGTCAGTCTCGTTCTCCGCCGGATCCTTCGTCTCGTCTCCCCCTCGTGATTCTTCGTTGCTTGGTATCTCAAAATTATCCGTTAGAGGCCTTCTCTTTCATCAACTACTGTTATTATCGGTTCATCATTCCGTCTTTGCGTTTTCGTCATCGCTAGCCCAAAAAATAGTCTCGCCTATTGTCGTCACGCCTTCATATATCTCGCTCCTGCCATCGCATCGTTCTCCAATCTGGCCAACAGCCACTGCTACAGATCTCTATACACGATATTTCCCATACATATAGCCTCATATCCCAGTATACTGCCTGCTTCAACGTCTGTCGCGTTTAGTGGCATTCATCCCCGCATCTATCGCAGTACATCGTCAAAAGTTCAGAAGTGAATCAATTTCCGCCCCTCTAGCAACCCGTACACATCCCATCCATATCGAAATTTTTCAACCGCCTACAATCTCGCCAACCGATATCTTACCACTATAAACCAAGGGCCTCGAACTCGCTCTAGTCATTGATCGCATTGCCGTATAATCGCCACTTCGACAATCTCTCGCATCGAGCTCCCTCTCTTTTGTCGTCCTTGCCAACACCCCAAGATCAAGAGAACATGGACAACATATGGACTCGGCGCGCCAACGCCAAGTAAGCAAATTCCCTTAAGCCCTTGTCGCCAATCATGCAAGTACAAAACGGAGCTACACGTCATTCAACAGTCCTTTCATCTATTGTAGTTTCTTTCCCATCTCAATGGCCGTGTCTACTTTTGCACCTCTCCGCCATGCTAGGTACCAAGCTAACATCAACTCACTTCTATAGTGGCAAGCTGTCTCTGACTACAAGCAATCCGGGCCCGACGTCCGCTACATTATCACAGGCGGGTGATGCCAACCGCAATGCACCATTTACAAAACGACTCGGCGGCGAACTGTCGAGTAAATCGAGCCCCTTTGCAACGCCGACGGCCGGCGTGGTAGCCTCACCAACGTCGGCTACCAATGCCTTTGGCTTGGGATCTGGCGCCTTTGCATCGTTTGGCTCTGCCAAGGCCTCCAAGGCTGGCATGAACCCATTCGAAGCAGCGCTAGGCGCGGCTAATAAGATCAATGACAAGGCCAAGGAAGCCGAGTCGAACTTTGGCAACGACCCCGCCCCGGCTCCCATTGGGTTTGCGCCAGGCTCTCTCTCTAAGCGCGGTACTGGTATGACTTCAATCTCGGAAACAGCATCCGTCTCGGATACCTCTCTGAGTATGCACCCACTTAGAAACAAGTGGGTGTTTTGGTTCCGGCCACCCACCTCGAAGGCGCAAGGCTTCGTTGACTATGAAAAGACCTTGTATGCCATGGCCCACTGTTCCAGCATTGAAGAATTCTGGACTGTGTATAGCCACCTGAAGCGGATTTCGACTTTGCCGCAGGTATCCGAATATCACTTCTTCAAATGGGGTATCCGCCCTATCTGGGAAGATGAGGAGAACAAGAAGGGAGGCAAGTGGGTTGTCCGTCTTAAGAAGGGCGTAGCAGACCGTTATTGGGAGGATTTGCTATTCGCTCTTATTGGCGAGCAGTTTGGCGATGCCGGTGAAGAGGTTTGTGGTGCTGTTGTTTCTATCCGTACCGGTGAGGATATTATTAGCATCTGGACACGGACAGACGGTGGTCGTGTTCTTAAGATTCGGTAAGTTCGAGTCAATATTTTCACTACTGAACAAATTCTATACTAACCTGAATCACTTCTATCAGCGAGACCATGAAGCACATCCTCAACTTCCCTAGTAACACCCGCGTCGAGTTCAAGTCGCATGATTCGTCTATCCAGCAGCGGACAGCTATCGAAGAGCAGCGCCGCGAGAAGTCAGCACAAGGTTCATCAGGTCAACACCACCATAATAACAACTCCTCTTCAAACAACAACAGTCACCATCACCACCACAAGACCAACAACAATAATAGCAACGCTTCAGGTGGTGCTCGGTCATACCAGGCGGACCAGAAGTCATAGAATAGTCTCATGTCCAAGTCCTCGTGGCGAGCATCGTCTTTAGCATCACCAGTTAGTATTGGCTGCTAAAACTGCCATCAATGCTAAGTTTTGACCATAAGTCAAACAAGTATCAATATTGTGCTTAGGTCCCTAGCTATGTGTCTCTTAGCCTGAGGATTTTAGTGCTACTACTCATGTCCTAGATGAACTTGAATCACTACGGGATAACAGCGGTATATTATATCGTACGAAACTCAATGAGATTGTATCCTTTTTTTTCTTTTTTCTTTTCTTGGAACTGTATAGTTATAACTTGTACCATTTCTACGAAGAGTAGAAGAGTGTTTCCATCATATCTATTTATTATCAACCACAATGCTCCTATGAACACATAGGCTTTAGTGCGCACAAGGAGCCTTATATGATGAGACAAACGAGGGTTTAGCAAAGTAGAAAGATCTACTAGACTAAGAAGAGCACAATGAATTATTTTGCTCCAAACTTTGGTCGAGGATCTATCATGCCTACTGGTTACATCGTCATCTCTCTCTCTTTTCTTCTCTACATATACATATATCTATAGCCCATCGTATTACTGCCAAGATTTCCCATATAGTTCATAGATACAGGCATCGCATTGATGCCAAGATAGGTCATATCTTCATACTTTTCCAAAGTCAAAACGAGCAGAGTCAAAATACCATGTGTTTCTCGGCTGAAGTCTTATGCGTTAAGTGCTTTTAGAAATATAGATAAAGACCGTAGAATGTATCACAACATATCCATAATATGTTAATGTTGTGAAAAGTGCACGGAATCACAGGGTTTTATTTTTCTCTGGTTGGTTCCAGAAATCTTTACAACATCTTGGCATTTGTGAAATACAAGTAGGCATAAGTGATGCCTGCCTGATATGACGAAAAAAAACTGCCGCTGATCGACTTGGCCGGCGAAACCGAGAATCGGGCTTACGAGAGTCACAAAATGATGAACCATGTTTATCGAGCTAATTTTCTGGTAAGATCATGGTCTTTTGATTCAACTTGGTAGAGTGAAGCACAATAATCTTCGAGTTCCCTCAGGATCATATGGATCGTTATAATTTTACTCACTTAGCATATCGTGGGATCTCACGTGTATATCTAGCTGGAAAGGTTACAGGATATTAATATATGTTATGTCTACATTCATCCAAGTATATTTTCTTCATTACTCTTATGAAAAGCTCTTCCATATCACAAAGTTCTAAAACGTTGCAACACAAGGTGTGTAGATATACTGACATGTCGTGTTATAGACAGTATGAATATGAGATATCTTGGCTTTGTCTCCTTCACACAACCGTTATGAAGTTAACTTTTTCACAATACAATTCAATACGCGATATTTGTACGTGCTACACTATAGATAGACGGAAATATGTCTACCTGCCATTTGATCTTTCTGTTCACGGATTGCGGCGAGCTCTTTTTGAAAAAGACGTTGCAACTTTCAGAGTTGATATAAGCGATCGAAACAGTAGAACTTCATAATTTTCTATGAAACACTGTCCGTATTAGTATAGCCGGACCACGTTCCGCCGAACCTCCGATGAGGGATTGAGAGTACCAAAGTGTAACTCAATGCATACATATGTACATTCATCATACTTGGCCAAGAAAAGTAAAAGCATCAGATAATAGATCTCACCTTGTTTCCGGGTAGTTAAAACTAAATCATTGCCTAGTGAAAACATTGAGGGCTGAGTTCGTTTTATGAGGCTATTCGAACCGGATTTCTAAGGTGGGCTGAATTAGTAAGCAGTGTGTTTCTATGAAGTTTGGAACTATGAACTCCATGTGTAGAAGAAGTTGTAGCAACCTCAATGTGTCCAACTATTTTGTGATATCATTTCTCCAGTGCATTAGGGTTATGCTATGACCTGGGGGTTGAGTACGGTTTATAACACAGACCAGGAATACTACGAATCAGACGCTCCTAATTCCTATGGAAATGATAATATAACATGATTCAAATCTGGGGGAAGGATGGTAATTAGATGTATCAAGATAAATCAAGCCCTATCACCAGAGGGCAACTTTTGTATCATCTACATCATTGAAGGAAATGGTGATGTGTAGAGAATAGGAGTTAGACAGTGAACAAGCTCTAAATAATATTAGTCAGTGATAAAGCAAGACCTTATCATACTGAGCCTACATACACTCTCTTCAAATATCTTACTTGATCAAGAAGAAAATATAGCCGATACTCCGATGATAGATCTCCGCTGGACCAAAGACGGAGATTTTGATTTTGATTTTGATTTTTGAGACAGGAAAGCTGACGTACTTGGGTTTGAATATATCACAAAAACAGTAAAAGACAAAGTTACCGAGATCGAGAGCCTCAAGTGATGTGAAGCCGAGACATTTTGAGATTACTCAAAAAAGGAAAAAAAAATACAATAATTAAGATAATGCTAGACGCCTTTTTTACTCTTCTTAGCGGAACAGAAAGTGTGATAGCCGCCGCTGTCAAGTTTCTTGGACGATGATCTTTCATTCATTCGTTGGTATTTTTATGTTGGTGTCTTAGAAATGTGAGTATAGATTACCAGGGTAAGAGAGCTAAGATCAACAAGATGAAACGTGTATCTTTTCAATGTATGATATATTTCGGTTTTTTTATAATCACTGTGAGCCACTAAAAGAGGTGAAATCCAAATGTCATCTTGAAATGGCGGTAGATTGAACAGGTAGATAGCACTGCAAAAGAGATAAGAGAAAGAAGAGGCTCTATTAACATAAGACCGAATGATAATGGCAGTTGAAGATGATATATAGGCTGATTTTATTGGAGATCAAACCATGGCAGCGTCTAGAGAGCCGTTTGATGTATATCTTAATATTCCTTAGATTGAATAACGCATTGTTTTGTCTAGTCAAAGGGATGCTAGTTGTATAATCTCAACTAAAACGGGGTATGTACCTAGCACTGTGCCTTTTCCTGATATTTGGTTGGAATCTAAAGATTGAGAAAGTGAGGTGAGAAGTGGGAGATAATATTGACAAGATACGAAATGTCAAAATCATCGGCTGGTCAATGCAAACACTGATAGGAATGATCTTGTTACTAACGTATACATCTAATCGAGTTGATTGTATAATTAGCAATGACTACGATATCATCACCTGTAAGAAGCACTATTAAATATTGAGGAAAGAGGGACTGGAAAGTGTACATACTATTGCGTAGCTTGTGTCAGAATCAAACAGTGTATAGCATATGTAATAAGATTTATTAGACAAACGAGAAACTAGATGCGGGCACAAATCCATAATCGAAGAAGTTTTTCTTGAGAGAATACGAAACTATCAATATCATGTAGTTTTGTTAATAGAAATTTTGCATCATTCCATTCCATTCTATTTTGTATTCCACAACTTTCGACTTAGGCACAAATCAGTAGTCTAAGAGGGAAAAAGAGCCGCTTTCTTCATTATGTTTTGTTTGCTGTTACAGCATTCTTCTTTTTTTTCCCCAAGGCTTTTCCACTATAGGATCCATATATCCTGTCCACAAACTGGAGATGATGTTACATTTCTTGAACAAAGCTGAAACAGCCCGTTGGGGAGTGAGACAAAATCCTGTCTGTTTTCTTCATTTCCCTCTTACTAACTAGTGAAAAGAGAAACGAGCGTACTGTGTAATATTGCGTGTAAGTCAATATACTAGGGTCGGGTACTAGGGTTATAGGATATATCTGAAAAGGCGCCTCAACTAATACCAACGACCGTCGCTGGTCCGAAATTGATCCGCATAGTTCTTGATCGCGGGTGTGCTTATAGAATATGCTGTGCAAGTGAAGTACAAGTTCGGTCGTATTTTAGTTCCTGGATCAAGTAACAAAATAAATCATGTAGAATCATGAACTTTGTAATGTGATATTCTTCAAAGTTACGCCATCTTGTCTTGTGATGAAAATCAGCTAACAATTGCGCACAACTCCAGCTTAATTCTCTGAATGGCTACCTTTTGCTCAATATTATCTAGACAAGAAGTTTAGGAGTAGATCGGAAATCAAGGGATATCCAATATCAACTGTTTGTAGGTAAAATTAGAAGGAAGTATAAGTCTAAACCATAAAGAATAGAAAACCAAACATAATTTCAATAGTAGTATGTGAGAAATACCTAGAACAAGAAGTCTTGGCTTGTGAAAACGAGAAACAAGATCCCTTTAAGTTGCCACGCGGACAAAAGGTAAGCTGCAACATGCAAAAAAAAAAAAAAAAAAAAAAAAGGTTCTACATACTGATCTATATGTATTACAGTCAACTATATCTTGTTCTTCCCTATGATTCTTTTTAGTATAATTTTTTTTTGCTCTAACTGCTTCTTTGGATTCATGGCGTCTTATTGAGTAACTGCAAGATAATATGGATCAATCACTGGGCCACGAAACAGGGCTCGTTCATGTTCTGGGACAATGTTGAAAGGCTTACGCATTCTCTTGTCGATCATCAATGATCACAGAAACGGCGGCTGTCAGTTTTTCTCTTTTTCGTTTGTGCGTGAAAGGGAAATGGCAGAGATGTGACCATATTTGAAATATGTACGTATATTTATACTATTTAATACGTCAAAGAAAGAGCTAACATTTTTGGACTGTTCTGTCTTTCACGCCCCCTTGACAATGCACAAAAAGGTGTGAAGTAACTTGCGGATGCGGATGGATATCAAAATGGAAAGCTCAAACTACTGTTCAAGGAAAAAGGTTCTTTTTCATTCGCTTAGATTTGCCTGTCACAATTAGAGAAAAGAACGGGTTAATCTCAAAAAAAGAACATGACACTGGCTTATTTACTAGCATCTATCATAATAGTAGTCCTGGATAAGTGCTACAGCACAGAGCTTCCGAGTCCGCTTATTTAGCGTGTTCTAGCTCAGGTTGGGCTGTTGTCGTTACTTTTTACTGTGAGGGTCGAACAAGATGCTACTGTATCTTTTTACTAACTCGCATGCTTTGCTAATCGATGTGACCTGGTTTTTTTTTTCTCTTAAACACTGGCAGGTTTGTTTATAGGCTTAGAAACATGTATACGCGGCCTACGTGTATGGTAGGGGACCAGGCGGCAATGGTGTTTGAGAAAGCCATGAGTGTTTCTAAGAAAAGCAGCAAGCAATAGCAAACAACGATAGTAATACATGTATACATACATAATTATCTATATATGAGTTTGCTCTACATGTAGCTAGCCTTGTTTGCTGTGCTTGTTCTCTGAATGTAGGTCTTGTCCTAGTTATAGGTAGTGAGGTTGGTGTATGGAGATGCCTGTCTAGAGGCTGAGACGATGGTGCAAGACAGAAACAGTTGAAGTCAAGATTTAAATACTGTCTCAATTTGAAGTATCTTCTCTTCTTAAGTACGGAATGGAGAGACACAGTAGAATTGAGAGAACATGGCTAACTGCATGTATCATGCCATGCTTCGAAGTAGAACAAAGACATTCCAATTATGTGTATGTATACAGATGGGGGACACAAGCTATAACTTGGCCACCTTCCTTTTGTTTTTTTCTGCGTTATTGCTAAGAAACCAGCTATCAAATTCCTTGTATATGACATATTGATATATTGCTCAGGCATTGCTGGATAGTGGCCTTGTCCTCCTTTCCCATCCCTAGCCTGAAGAAGAGCTTGGACTCTTAACTAGCATAGCAATGCTAAGCTGATATAGCTTGTTAGAAGAAGACTCATTTTCTTGTTCTTTCTTCTCAATTCCTTGTCTCCATGTAAGAAGAGGTCAGATCCGATGGAACAGTCATGCCGGACTAGGAGTTCTAGTGGCATTGGTATGGCGTGCATGGTGCATAATACAAGGTTGAACCTTTCTTGCTACATGTGTGCGATAGCTAGATTTAAAGAGATGACGTTGACAGATACAATGATGAGAGAAGAAGAGATACAAGAAGATTTGTAGATCGACCTTTCACTGCCACCATAACTATCACAAAAGCAAGTATCAGAAACCATCAAGGCTCAACTAAAAGAGGAGAACTGCGATGAAGATCTCGCCGCTCAACAGGCAAGCTTCTAGTCTGAGGATAGGCGCAGTTCACTTTGATTCTAATTCTACTGCTACCACCGTAGCAGACTTCTTTTCACTCCTCACGAACGTAGCTTTTCTTGTTAACAAAATGTATCATCAAGTGTTTGAATACTCCTGCTTTCCCGAGCAAACAAATCAAGGCAAGACAAACACGGCGGAGAAATACACTCAAAGCGTTTACTGATGCAATAGCCGTAGTGATACCTGGAGTGATACTTGAAGTGCTTGCAGCCATTCGTACCATTAGTTCAGCCTAGCCTAGTACTGTTTTTAGTTGCATCATGTTAGCTTATTCATTTATCCCCTCTTATTTTCTCTGGTTACAACACAAGCTTTAATTCAGACAAGCAACTCCAAAGGAGCATTTAAAGTAAGGAGTCAAGGACCGAAGAGGGCAATGATAGATAGAGAGACAGAAGAACATGGCCTTATTCTCGGCTGTGTTAGTGTGTTGATCTTGTTAGCGTAGTACCCTAAAAGAAAAAAGAAACAAGCTATGGATTTAAAAAAAGAACTGTATGGACGACGATGCTTCCTAGCAGCTTCAGCCGTCCACTGTCGAAACATGAATAGGCATTCCCAATGAAAGGGACGCGTCAACCAGATCGTCTGTGTCAATGCACCTGATGGTTGGTCGTTTCTAACCATATAACCCTATCAGTGATCAACCCTGAACCACAGACCAACAAGTCAGTGAGAAAATAAGCAGAACGAAATCAGAGTCACGGAACCCGAAGGGTGTCGGAAAAATTATAGAGTTGATGCTGAGAAGATTATCGACATAAAAGGCGCGCGGCACTTGTTCCGAAAACAACGGAAAATAAAAGATATGTTACAAACTGTACTATATCTCGGAGACTACTTATATCATGTTACTATAAATGCTTGACATAGTTAGGTACATCCTTAGCAGGAGAAAAGCCGGTGTATAGATGTTCTTGATATTGAAGGCCTCTTCTGTCTATAGTGAAGAAGCCTGTATATATAAATGCCGCGAGAAAGTTGAAGTAGTTGCATTGAAGCGCTAACAAGGCTTACGCCATCGAGCGATTGTTCACGACACTCTTCCATCGTGCTAACATAGCTGCGCCTAATGATCGACAACAGAGCCGAGCTGATTCTGGGCCATAGTGAAGAAAGAAAACATTGGGCTTCATTCACTACAGTATTACTGGGTCTTTGGGGCTTCTTCAAGGCAGTGCTGCTTTTCCTTTGAGGATGGGTCGACGTTTGAAACTTCTGTGCTGTACACCTTGAATACTACAAAACACATGTGAAGTTATTGCTAACCTGCTCTATTTTTTTTTATTAGTTAGTTAAAGTATGTAAGAGAAGTATAGTTTATTATTGGGGACGAATAGCTGCGGCTCGAAAGGGAAGACAAAAAGGACGCGTATGCGTTGTTAGGTTTTGATACAATAGATAAAATGTACGATCACTTAGTAGCGGAAACAAGTTCAAATAGAAAGAAACGAGCGAAAGAGAGAAGAATATAGGGAGTAGAGGGGGGGTGTATGAATGGATGTGCTTTGACATGATACACACCATGTGCTCAGTACATGTTAGAGAGGAAATCTCACCCCTCCTCTTAATTGCTGTTAGTGTTCCCAATATTGCGCTCTATAGGTTTGTGAACCCATGTTCCCGGCAAGGTAATTACAGGCTTTCGAGAGGGAAACGAAGCCGCTTCGACTTATACGCCAACGTCGACAATGTTATATCATCATCACACAGATTCCGATCTAGATATAAGAAAAAAAAGCTTTATATATCGGCCTCATCTCCCACCTGAGATCAGTCCTTCTTTTTGTCTATCTTCTTCAGTATCGAGCTAGCCTCTTCTCTTCTCATATCATCAACTTGTCTTTATATCTTTTTTGGTACCTTGACGGTCTTTGTTTTTTATATATTTTCATATCTACTCTACACTTTGTATTCTTATATCTTCTGTATTATTTTCTTTGATTTTCATAACAATCGGCTTTTTCTATAAATCATCGATTTTCGTTTCTTTCAAATCAACCCTTTGAGTTTATCTTCTTCTTGTACACACAAAAGAAACTTTTAAAAAAAAAACCACCTTTCACAATGCACTCTGTAGCTGTTATCTCTTCTGCCATTCTGGCCCTTGCTGCCTCTGTCCAGGCCGCCGACTCTTCCTCGACTACTACCAGTGTTCCTACTGGCACTCCCACTGGCTTCCCTACTGGTGTTCCCCCTCCTCCCCCTCCTCCTGGTGCTTTCGGTACTGGTCCGTTTACCGGCTTCCCTACCACTTTCCCTACTGAAACTGCCACCGTCGACAAGCGCCAGGCCACTGACTCTACGCCGACTCTGACCGTCGTCCCCACCGGAACTAACGGCTTTGACTTCCCTACTGGCGTCTTCGGTACCGGCCGCCCTCACGGCACTGGCGCTTTCGGCACTGGCCGCGCCCACGGAACCGGCCGTCACCGTGGAACTGGTGGTGTCTTCCCTTCCGGCTTCGCTTTCCCTACCGACTTTGCCTTCCCCAGCGGTGCTTTCCCCACTGGTGCTTTCTCTAACGGCTTCTTCGGCACTGGCCGTCCCCGCGGTACTGGGCGCCCTCGCGGAACCGGCGCTTTCGGCACTGGTGCCTTCTCCAGACCTACTGATGCTCCTAGCGTCGATCCCACTAGCAGCACCACCGCTGTCGCCAAGCGTGCTGACGCTACTATAACATTCTCGTCGCTCACTGGCTTCCCCTCTGGTTTCCCTACTACCTTCCCCAGCGGTTCCGGCTTCCCCCCGCCTCCTCCCGGTGATTTCGGCACTGGCCTGCCTTCGGGCTTCGTTGCTCCTTCCGGTGGCTTCCCCACTGGTGTTCCTCCCCCCGGCGCTCGTGGTACTGGTTTCTTCACTGGCTCGTTCCCTACTGTTCGTCCTACTAGTGTTCCCACCACCCTGCAGAAGGTCCGTCGCCAGGCTACCGGTACTCCCACTGGATTCCCTACCGATCTTCCTACCGACTTCCCCACTGGCACTGCTACTCCTACCGGCTTCTTCCACCCCGGTGCCCGCCCCTTCGGCACTGGTTTCCCTTCTGGCTTCCCTTCTGATCTTCCTTCGGGTTTCCCTACTGATCTCCCTTCAGGTTTCCCTACCAATCTCCCTTCGGGTTTCCCTACCGGTGTTCCTCCCTCCGGCTTCCCTACTGTTTCTCCTACCTCTACCGCTTAAGCGTATTTGAGTGCTATGAGCTATGTAAACATATATCGGGCTTTTCGCATCGCGGGAGGCCGACTACCTTGAAGAACGAATAGTGGCTGAAGATATATAAGATATGCAAGTTTGCTTTGAAAGCTATCTTACTTTCTGTCATCTAACCAACTACTAGACTATCCGTGATTGTCCACTTGTTCTTTTTGTTATCTTTTACTTTTCCTATTTGCTGTGTTCTTTTCTGTTTCCTTTTCTGTTATTTTTTCTAGTTCTTTACAGACCTTTCAGGGTCCCTTCGTATGTACATACATTATACAAATTATTACCAACCAACTCCAAAGACAGATGAAATGATGCTTTTCTTTCTTAAAACTTTTATCTTGTTTGACTAATCACTTCGTGATACTATACGTTGATATGAACATGAGTGATACCTATGAAAACGACAGTTGCGGTTTTAAAGTGGGTCTTGCGTCATCAATACTTATTTACAATTAATTTAATCATAAAAATATAGGTGCTTTTTTTTTTATACTCGCATCGCCATTGTTTTGGCAATATTGTTGATTATATTGGATTGTTGTCTCTGTAGCCCACATGTAGTCCATCCACATAAGAAAAGAAAAGTAGACTATCTATATGCATCTATCTACCTGACTGTCTTTATCGACTTTACTGCACATTATCCTTGGGCCATGACATGCATACAATCCTCTACCACCAGCTATTACTATAGCTATATAAAGCGAGCATCATAGCAAGACACTGCTTGTCTTAGATTGGTCGCGCCTTGAGATAACTCTGTGCTGCAAACCACCGAGCTCTGTCTTGTTCAGACATGACCTCAAGACCATTGATTCCTTCACAGATGGCATCAATAAGCTTGTACACCATGCGGATGTCTTCGTAGATGTCTGTAGCATATGGAATCCACTTCTCAACAACACCTTCTATGTGTTTTTGACGTTCTTCCACGCTGTCTGTGGCGTTTGTGTCATCAAGGAAAGTCTTCATCGCGATACCCATGCCAACATTAGGATGGTTGGCAAACGGTAGGTCTCGGCTGATGGCGAGCATGTCTGCCTTTTCACGATCGGCTTGTGCGTGGAGGAATAGTGATGCTGCTAATGCCTCAACAAGTGCGCGGTTGGCATCACGAACTTCGCTGACCAGAGTGCTGAACCCAAGGAGGTTCTTGTTAAGAGGACCGGTGTAGCCATTAGTCTGGTGGCGAAGGTTGAGGAGAGTTGCGCAGCGGCAGATGAGCAGCACACTGGTCTTTTCGTCTTCACTACCATTTGATGGCATACCTTGCAGGTCTTCATACTGTGCCCGGGCATCAAGCACACCGTACTGTATTAGCTCAAAGGCAAGAACAACTGCCTCGTACAAGCCCAGCTTCTCAGCCGTATCGCCCACATCTTGCATAATTTTAAAATGCGCGACAGTGATGGCCATGCCCCATGTTATATCTAGCGCATGCTTATCATTGATATAGCCTCGAAGATACATGAATCTTAGAAGAATAAGCGTGCGTATAGAATCAGTATCGACTAGAGGCTGTGGATGCTCCTTGTCCTTTACGAAGGTATCCGGTGGGAAGTTCTCTTTGAGGGCAGACATGAACTCGTATGCTAGGACAGCACGAGGTGAGGGGTGTATCGCCTGAACGTTAGGAGGTACAGTGAAGCGATTCACCTTGGAAATAGTCGTGGCATCACTGTTCAGATTGAGATCTGATCTCATCTTATGTGCGAATTTGTTGTCAAACCACACCGAAACCTTGACTTCTTTGTGCTGGATGCCACGGTTGAGTCGAGGGTGAATCACATTGACAATGTGTTGACGTAACGGGAGCAAATCGACGGTGAGAAGTTTCTTGTAGTCATCTTGAAGGATTCCGGTAGCATTTGGTAACGCTGCCATATTGTTGTGCGCAATCCAATCAATGGTACGAGCGCTGATGAGACCCGAACTGACGTAGTGGAATAGTTCTGCAGGAAGTTGAAGCCCAAGATACTCGTGATTATCCCCTGTGAGGTGATCGTAGTCATTGACTTTGATTTCGCCAGTCTCTGCGATGTAAATGAAATGATTGACTACCATGCGTGCTTTTTGGTACTTTTCAAGCCATTGAGGCTCAATGTTTGAGATCATGTCGGCATGCATACTACAAGCCGTTATGACAGATTTTGAGGATGCTCTCAGTAGATTTACGGCATCTTGTACTACCGGGCGACCGGCGATGTCTCTGATAGGCGGGAAAGCAGGAAGGAATGACGTGCCCATCATGAGAAGAGCATCAACTAGTAAGGCCTCACTGACACCAAGACGGTTCATGATGGCATTTCTGGAAACTGAAAAGACCTTTTTATTGGTAAAATCAATTCCTGAAATGTACATATCGTGAATAGGATATAGAAGCAATTCTTGCGAGCCCAAGATTGCTGCGCATTGAGTTGACTCGATGATGTCAAAATGGGCGAGCTATAGAGCTTGTTAGAAGTCAACGCTATGAGTGAGATTTGGGTTATATATACCTGGGCGGAAGCATTGTACGGTGCGACAATGAAGTGCAGATTACGCTGTCTAAGTGTATTCATCAGAAGCGGATAAAGGTACTTGACATTAAATGCTAGATCGACAGTGTGTTAGTTTCAGATTTTGCAACCGAGCATGATGTGGAGAACATAGTGATGACGTACAGTTAGTAGCACCAAAAGCCGTCACGGCATCTTGAGCTTTGGAAGATGAGTACATGTCCCACGCTTTGTTGAGCTTCACATGCTCAGCGATGCCATGTTGTGTTTCGGTTTCAATTTGACCGGTCAAGGGTTGGCCATCGAAGACAAAGAAAGGGATGATGTTGTTTTCCTTCCAAGCTTCTAGATTTTCGTCAATGTGTACAGCTATACCAGTTAGGCCGCCAAGCGCAGGTAACAGAGGCTCATGGGAGGGCGTATGGTCCAGCAGATATTTGAGGTAGTACGAAGCGTCGACAGCGACCGAGCAATCGTCAAGTTCCGAGAGATCATGAGTTCTATAATGAGACATCAATTTAGTCAATGAGGTCAAAACAACACACCTATCAAGAGCCAACTAGTACTAACTGTTTCTGGCTTATGATCAAGCTATCTTCAATTATGACTACGCGAAAATAGGCTTGTCAGTATTCAGTCTACAGAACATTGAAAGCATTGAATATATTGAAAAGGCATGTGATTGCTTGCCATGCGTTCAAGGTGGGGTGTGGGGTGCCTTGAGCAAGTCCATGAATGACAGGATGCAAAGAGGCAAGCCATGGAAGCTATTGATTTACAGCGTGGGATATAATTGGCCTAGCAGTCGCAGTATTGCCATATAGAGGCACGCAATCGGGAAGAGGGGAGTATCAACTCACAAGGCATGATGGAGGCTGTTTGCGCCGCAGGGCCAATTGGAGCAGTGTTGGTATGTAAAGAGGGCAATTTCGAAGCGAAGCAAGATCTTATGACAAAGAAACGCGACAATGAGTCAGTGAACTTTTCAAGGTAGTAGATGTGGACGGTTACGATATGTTCAAATCGATATGTCGAGAATAGTCCGGATAGAAAGCTACCAGTACTGCAGTCGAACAACCAATAGCTCGTGATCGGAGGTAAGCAGGTAAGAATTGATGCTGGAACAAGGACAGGAGATGACAATGATGTCGACAGTATTAGCACCACATGTGATGGATGCACTAGCTGTAACGTCAAGAATTAGGGTTGTTTTGTTATGTGAGGCTGAGAACTTGCGGTTCTTGACTTTTGTTGTGGGTGAAGCCTATCGAGGAAGCTTGGGTGGCAGTAAATAGCGGCCAGCCAGCCTTGCTAAAAGTTGGCTTGGGTGCTACAAAAAGGTGCCACATCTATCATTCAGTGGGCATGTGGCGTATATATGTATGTGGCTTGCAAGCTAATGGTAAACAACGATCAAAAGCCAGCCAATTTCACGGTCTAAACACATCAATATTTTGACGGAATAAGCTTTGCCATAAGTCAGAGATACTTCAAGGACTAATATACAATTGAAGCAGTTATCTCCTCGTGAAGAAAGTTTATTTGTGTATATACGCAGAGAATTCATAACCGGGCATTGCTGTGATCACGATATCAACTCACTTGAAGAATGGCAGAAATGGTATCAGAAATGGGTCACAATATATAGTTTATAGTTAAACTTGAAATGTAGCTCTTTTTAACTTCAATGACCAGATAAAATCACAATATCAACATCCGCTAGCTTTAATATCATTTTCTTATGGTAGATAAATGTCCTGGTCCCCCACCAAAGTGTATGTATACATTTGACCCATCTTGCTTACAAGCTATCAGCGTCTGCCCCTCGTGTTAATCGCCCGTAGATGAGTTGATAAGGACTACCTCTAAATTATGTCAAATCAGACACAGTATCTTTCAAAATTGAAACCAGAACTGCTTCAAAATGAGCTCGAAAGCGAAAATTCCCATTATCGATATCTCTGCTGAAGGAGTATCTGAAAAATATATTGCCAAAGCCCTAGCCGACGCTGCTGCTGAACATGGCTTTATCTATATAAAAAGCACTGGAAAATCGTTTCCCATTAATGAGATTGAGAACGCATTCAACATCGTGAGTTTCCTTTCATAGGATAGAAACCACCACACAAGAAAAGATCTTTCTTACCGAGGCCCTAAAGCTCACTTTACAATCAGTCTAGAACGCTATTCAAAGGAACGTCTGTGGCCGAGAAGCAACGATGCACTATTCAGACTAACAACCGCGGCTGGTCTGGCATGCGCTCTGAAACGCTTGATCCAGAGAATCAAAAGGTAAAGAAAGCACATCCAATGTTGGCGATTTCGAAGCTGTTTTTCGTTGAGTCAGATGCTAACAAGTTTTCATATCCGCTCAGACTGGCGATACCAAAGAGTAAACTATCCTGATCTAGATTTACTTGAGTATGTACTGACTATCTATCTTAGAGCTTTCAACTTTGGCGAGTTCAAGAATGGCAAGGCTCAGCAACCTTTGCCTGTGACTGTGGCACCCCTAGAAGCCGACATACAGAGATTTTTTCAGTACTGTTCAACCTTATGTCAGCGTATCCTATTCCTACTAGGCCTAGGTCTTGAAGTAAACACCAAAAATCCACACAAACCAGTCTTTTGTCTATTAGTACTAATTAGTTGCTTTTCAGGTCACACCCTCAACCTTTTTTTCGTCCGTTCATACAGCAGAAAAGGGCGATTCTGGAACTATCCTAAGACTACTATACTATCCAGCGCCTTCAGATGCACCTGTTGATGACACTTCCATTCGTGCAGGTGCTCACTCTGACTATGGCAGTATCACTGTGAGACTCATATTGTATATCTAAGTAATGATGTAGCCTTCAACTGACATATCTCACGTAGCTTCTCTTCCGTCTTCAAGGTCAAGCTGGCCTTGAAATTCTCACAGTAGACAATTCATGGGCCCCTGTGCCAGTTGTCCCTGCTGGAACTGAATCAGATCCATGGCCCCCGATACTAGTCAACATCGGTGATTTACTATCATATTGGACCAATGGCCTCTTCCGGAGTACTGTACACCGTGTCACTGTCCCAGCCAGTGATAGCGCGGGAACTACATCCACTCCATCTGCTTTGGTGGAAGGAGAAACAGCTGGAGAGCGCTACAGCATAGCTTTCTTCTGCCATCCCATTGGTACCACGCGTCTTGAGCCTGTTCCAAGCAAGCGGGTATTGGAGTATGTAGATAGCAAGCAATCGGGTGAAACGTTCAATCCATACGCAGAGCGTAAGGTCTTAACGGCCGACGAACACTTGTTTATGCGTCTACGAGCTTCATATAAGGGTCTGTACAAAGATACAGTCACGTCAAACTAGGGCCATCCAAGCACTGTAGTTGGAGACTCACTCTAGCTGACCCAGTACTGATTCTTCGCCTGAGATAAATAGTTTAAATCAGGTGTGCGTTATAAAAATCTACAATCTAATATAGGCATGGGATTAACTTATATGCCTTTATAGGGCATACTGATCTATATTTTTCACTCTTGTGCATTACCTAGACATCTCAAGATTATGATTCTGTTAAAAGAATGGATGGAGGCCATGAAACGAAAGCGGGCCTAGACACATATGATATCAAAAATAGTTGCTAGAAAACTCGGCATCCTTTCTATCAAAAACATGATTCCGCTTTGATAAGAACGAGCCCTTGGATGATACCTTGAATAATTCGATATAATTATTCTGTCTCCAAGTAATCAAGGCATGTCGTAAATATGGTTGGTGGCAGAAACCCTGGTGTACAATTACATTAAGGGCTGTGGCAAGACTACTTTGTTCGTCATTGTCCTGATAAAAAAAAAGTAGTAAACTGAAGGTGAAGAATTAAGGAACATGGAGTCTGTGAAGAATCACCAAAAAATTGCTTGTCAATGAGAAATTGGCTCAAAACTGACTTCCCACATCCCGGATCAGCAGAGATTGAAAGAAGGCCATTGTAGGTGTTGTTAAGCCAGTTAATGAATATACTATTTTTGAAAACTCAGATACACGTTCCTTCCACAGCCGTGGGATTTATATATTTGTGCTGCTGGTATGCAGAGGTCTTGAAATCCTGATGACATCTTGACAATTCGTGTTCCTGGGTCATGTTGACTCGTTGTTCTATGATTCTGTCAGTATCTTCATTGAAGTTGATGCTGAGATCTTCGATAGCTATAAGATTTGTTAGCATATTATATATGGTCAAAGATCAAAGGGATCTCGAGGTCTTAGCTATGATATACAGATAGCTTTTGAAGCCAATATCATGGTATTGATATTGTTCTTGTAGACATAGCTTATCAGTTCCTTAGAATAAGCAGCAGCAGAAAGAGCAGCATAGCCATGCCACTCTTCCTGTGTGTGGCTATCCGCATAATCCGAACTACCACGGATAACAAGACATTGTAGTACACCAGCAGCCTCCATTTCGACACATATAGCCCTAATCTCTTATTGCAATTGGTCACACCGACTTGCATCTCGAAGCACCGGGTTTCCAGATGCGAAGATACCGTAATTTATGTGTGGGGTGTTGTCTTTGCGTCCTGGTCTCAGAAGTTCCCATTCTTGAGGGCAAGAGTCACAAGTAGGAGCCTATGGTTGATGAATATGTTCTGGGAGGTATGGTCGGTCGCTTTGAAAATCTGACCTCCCAAATGTATTCTTAGCCTTTGCACTATATAACAGTGCCTTGTGGAGATATGTCAGAAAGATAAGATCATCAATTCCCATTTCGGCTTTCAAGTTGCCCATTGCTGATAACGCTATATTTGGAGGGGCATTTTATTGGCCTTGTCTTAGAAACTGCCCCTCTTGAAGCAGTTTGGCAGCATCATATTTGATAACACCACCATAGGTATCCAAAGGTTAGCTAACCACAATATCGCCGAGTCGAATATCGTTTCTTGAAGAAGGAATACCGAAACTGATTCCCACCAAAAGTATGAATCTTAGGAATATAAGAAGTCTTGTGCCATGTTAGTAGTAGCTGCGGCCGCTTGAGTTTGTCCAGAAGACGATTAACAATTGAAGACAACATGGTGCTCGCCAATGAGACCATAGGTATAACTGCTTATATTTGTAGAGGTCTGGCTTTCAGGACAATCAAAGCATTGACCAAGAATAAGTTTAGAAGCAGCTAAATCTCCCAATGTGAGGCACATATCCAGCCAAACTCATAAGTGTCCCTTCCGGGACATGAAAAATGCTTCATAGTGAAATTTAGGCCGTAGTCGTCGGAGATATAAAAATGAGCAGAAGAAGAGAATAAGAGCTAGTAGATGAAGATAGTTAAGGTATAGACTATCAAATTGAAAGGAGTTGAGATATGCAAGAAACGCTTGTAGTATATGAGGCTGTACGAAAGTACTGTTGAGTAAGCAAGGTTGGACTTTTTGGACACATTCTGTAGTTGGTGCCTAAAATGCGATAATTCTTGGCCAGTTGATCACATGTGCCAAAAACGGACATTTCTAAATTACAAAATGGCAATAATTACCCAGTGCTTGTAAAAACGCAACTGTAAGTTCATAACAGATAAGGAAATAGCATAATAACATAATGCTACGGAGTAGTTATGTCTGTAACAAGTAGAACTTCTTTGGCATACTATGCTATTAGTCTAGATCATATGATTATGTACATATGGATATCTTAGGATAAGCGTCAACTAGGAGCCTAAGAAAATGTGTTGCAAAACCTAGTCCCATGGAACTGATAAATAACCTTACGTCCAACACTTGACATCACGATGTGAAGCAATGCTACCTCATACTTCGGCGATATTAGTGATCAGGACCCTTCATTGGTAACGATAACTGAGCCTCATTAGTTATCACGACACATCGAATCTTCAACTAAAGTTATATCATGATGTACAGGATGTTATATTGGAAACACCTGGGACTAAATTGACTATACACAGTTCATGTTTGTGTTGTTTTGAATCCTACCATGAAAAAGACCAAAAGTTCAACTCAAGTTTGAAGATAAGAACAAGATACAAGAATTGAAGTTTCCGCCAGAATAGTGTGTATATGGGATCATATGTTGGTAGGAACTTTAAATTTTGAAATAGAGGCATGGTAAGCTATAGCATCTAGCTTGGAATGTATCAAATGATATCATCTCTACCTTATTGGCAAAAGTGCTTCTTTTCTTCAATCTGATGATTTGATTATATTGAATAAACCGGTGCCGAGAAAAATCGGGTTGATATCCGGAGTCAAAATTGAGCATCATCAACCCAGGACCGATGGTGTAGTTGGTTATCACGTTTGTCTAACACTTCATCATACAATGAATGGACACAAAAGGTCGGCGGTTCAAGTCCGCCTCGGTTCAGCTTTTTGCTATCAATGGACGGTGTCACGGCATAGCCAGAACGAAGACGCGAGTCGGCAGCCTAGGTATTAGCCGGAATATGATATCAGCCGGCCAGTTCCGCCTAGAATATACCATTCATTGTGTTGCTTCAAAATAACGGCAGGCCGTAGCTGTCTAAGAATAGCAGATGGTACTTGATCTTTTTTTTGAAATTCTTTCAATCCTCGAGTTTCACTTTTTGGGCACAGCTTTAGTTCTCAAATCAGACAGCCATATCAATTCCTTATATTCATACCACGCCAACCCACCAGCGCTTACTAAGTTCTCTATATTTGGCGCTATCCTTACCGTGAAGTAACTCTTTTTCTTTTTCATGTGCCTGCTCCAAGTACCGCCAGTCGTAAAACTCAATGAAGATTCTATTTCCCTCTTTATCAAGTAGTGGGACATTATCGATTGCTCTCATAAACTCTTTAGTCGGTCCCCTTTTCTGTGATTCCACAAAGCAAATCATGTTCTCAGGTAGAGAGTTGCGCCATGTGTTGATATCAGTAATGAAAGAACGAATTCCATGGCGTTGAAGGAGATCTTTGGCCACATATGGTGTATTGGCAAGACAAAGCGGGAGCATAACTGCATAATCGTGGAATATGCATGTATCCCCGGCATGTCCACAACGTAAATCGGAACTCTCTGGAACCTTAACTGCATCTTGATATTCCACTTCCGCATGATGGGATAGATCAGGCTGGGCGAAGTTACTAGTCTTGGTTTGTGTCTGCGCCATGTTGTCTTCATCATCGTCTTCAGGATTTCTAGGCCTATTGTCAAGTAGAGATCGCCGTAGTTTGGAAGAACTTGGCTGAGGTGATGTAGTGTCTGTGAGCAATGCTCTCTTACGAGAACTTGTGTTTGTCGGCCCTTCGCTTGCCGTGGTTTTCGCCGGATTAGCTAGTCCACTTCCCTGTGTTTCGTGAGTTATTCTAGCTACGAGAGGATTGTCCTTGGGCTGGTGAGTAACCGTCACCTGTGGTGTATTCTCAACGGCTGGCCCATCTTCTTTATGACTATGCTCCGACGTGCTTCTAATCTTCGTGGGCTTCTTCTCGGGTGTCGTCCGAATTCTAGGTACATATGGCTTTTCCTGTGATTTACCAGGTTGCTTTTGAGTAGCAAATGGTGAGGAATTTAAAGCCCAAGACGCATCAGAGCTTTGGACTTGAGTTGTAGATTGGTTAGAACCAGACCCAGAGTACGGAGAATTTATTATGGCAACAGACATGGTTTTTTCTCCATCTTCAATGAGGTCGTCTGGGTTGAGCTCATTATCAGATACTGTTGCATTAACTTCTGCCTCTGCCATCCGTTGAAGCTCGGCAAACGTGATACAATCTCGAAAGTTGCGATCCCTATGGATCCGCGTGGCCCGTGGAAACCGTGGAGACCAGAACTCGGTATTTCCAGGCTTGCTATACGAGAAACACAAGATGTCAAAGACCAGTGGCCGAGTAAACATCACAGTCGGTTTATTTCCAGAGTCAGTACCAGAAGATATCTGATAATCAAAGGTGATATCAGCATC
The DNA here is from genome assembly GCA_001513805.1 of Davidsoniella virescens. Taxonomy (NCBI): domain Eukaryota; kingdom Fungi; phylum Ascomycota; class Sordariomycetes; order Microascales; family Ceratocystidaceae; genus Davidsoniella; species Davidsoniella virescens. The sequence continues at coordinate 14,135 of LJZU01000313.1, read as the reverse complement.
AGCCGAAACATAATCCGGGCTACAACGCCAGATATCTTCTATTATAGTAACAGATGGCTCGACGACCATGACGACCTGGAATTTTGGCCTTTCTGATCCGTTAGCAACTTCATCTGGGTTCATGAGACACCCAAGATAAAAATGTGTCCATTTCAGATTTTTGATGTTAAGCAAACAGCCAGCCTTGGCGTCATATCGAGCGCCAATACAAGCGAAGTCTCCAATTTCTCCCGACGAGCCAATGTACTGGTACTTGAGCTTGATAGGTGACCCAGTAGATATATGGCCACCAGGGCCAAAGTCCAAGAATGGCTGGTCTGGCTTGAGGACGATTCCCTCTTCGTTTGCACGAACTATCTTGTCGAAAAAGCACTGTAGATCGTGAAGGGCGGAGGAATTATTGAAGTTTATCACCACGCGAGGTACAAGTTCGGAATAGCCTTTGCGGATACAGATTATATCTGCTAACCGAGACATACGTTGTGAATGGGTGACGTTGAGCAATGATTGACCATTGATGTAAAGGACGTCATAATATACAATCATAAGGTGCTCGCTATAATTTGGCCTGATACTGTCAGAGGGGTGGGCATATGATGGATGAAGGATGAAGCTGACATACTTGGTATCCAAGGTAGTTCCAATGTAGATACCACTTCGGTTGACATGATTTCTGATGTGATGAAAGGGCAGGATTTTTTGTTTCTTTGTAGTTATTAGCTTTAGTTTTCATATATTGTTATGACTAGTTGGGATATGTCACACACCTCGTCACAGTAAACAAGCATCTCCCCTTCGAGGATACAGCTTGACTTGATCGTGGAATCGGCTTGTCCGAGCCGAAGAGATTTTCGAATAGCCCTAAAACCCGCGATATCAGCACCTATTTTTCATTATTTCCTTGAGATTTATGGCATACTCGTGGACACCAACTCTATCGTCAGTGCTTTCTTTCCCACTCTTGGAGAATATGCGAATACATCCGCGTGTGTCACTGAGATCGATATGAATCTGGCAATACTCGCCATCAAGTTTCTTCTCGACACTTGCGTTAAGGCCTTTCAGGAGCTTTGCGCAGTGCTTTACACTTCGGCCTTGTCTCCAGAATGGTCTTCCAATTTTGGTATTCAATGAAGGTGTCAAGGTTTCTGAAAGAACTGACTTCCAAGGTATAGTTGATCCGGCCCCTTGTGATACAAGCCTGTGAAAAACTTTTGTTGCTGAGACCAGATCACTATGAAACTTGAGAATCAATGGAAATGACCAGTGAAATGAAGTAAATACAACACGTTCATTGATTTGGAGACAAAGATCTTTCAGGACCAGTCTTGTAAACCATCGTGCTTCATTCGGACGTAGGATATTATAGATTGTATTGATACTATAAGGTGTATCGGGCCGTGTATTTCTAACAGTCAATGAACTGAATGCACTTCTACAAGCAATAGACTGTAGTAGGTCGTCGAGATCAACTATCGTCAGATCAACAACGTTGGTATTTGACTGTAGAAAACGAATTAGTACATTATTTTTCATGAGATAAGATATCAATCACTACTAACTGTGCGTTTGAGTTGCTCTTCTATACAATCAGCAATATCAACTCCGCTTCCGTCTTGTTTGTATCGCTGTAATTCCTGAATTCTCGACTTGCCCAATCTCTGGGCCTCGACAAACTTGGTCTCTATCCGGCTTTTCAGACCAAACACTCTGTCTGTTCGAAGCTCTGGCAACAAAGTAGACAGTAGGGCACAGGAATTAAGGCCTAAAGAGTCGATATCAGCTCGGTAACATGTAAACCATGAGCGTATCGTATCTTCCTGTTTCTTTTGCAGCTCTTCATTACGGCAGAATTTGTCCAGAACATCAAGAAGTGAGCAGACTGTGCGGAACAACAGCACCATTATGATGGGACTATTGATTCTGGTGTGTTCTTCTCAATCTATCTGAGTCCAGAAACGCTAAAGGCAATCTCGATTAGAATCTAACGGTTGCCTAGCTCATTTGTTGGAGAGTAGAAAGACATGACAAAGGCACTTGTCAACTTCTGAAAATGGAAGCACTGTGCGCAGGTGTTAATTATATGGCATGCAGGTGCCAATATGTCAACATAATATTCACACGCTGTTATGACATGCATTAGGGTTGCATATAATATGCTTTTTATAACTACAAAAACACATGCAGAACAGAACGTGCAGCGTGATATGTGACCCATATGAGGCCGAGGGAAATGACTCTGAGTTTGTCTCGCGTCCTCCGAGAGTTTTTTTTAATTTTCTGAGCTCGATTTTATTTATTCTTTGTAAAATAACTGTCTTTCATGGTCAACCTCAATGTGATTGTTTGTTCTAGGTACATATTATCAAAAAGTCTATTGATAGGAATTTGCCAGATAACAATTTTCACAGGGGTTATAACCCTATAACATACGTAACATGCATGATCTAACAATTACTGCAAATTATCAGCTTTTAAATGATGAGTACAATGTGATTAGAACTTAAAAGTAAGCAATTGAATGTTTCAATCTAATTTGATAGCATTTTATTTTGTCACAGTATACAATATTTTCTTTGCGGTTACTTCTATGCTAGAAAAAGGTAAGTAAGGAAACCGGAGCAACGAGGGTTTATAGGCGCTAGATAGAAAGCTATTGATCTTCTGCATTAGAATGGACTAGATCGTGAGTGGAGGGCCCTCTCAAACCAGATGCTTTTACAAACAAATGAATGAGGGCTTGCCCAAAAAATTGACCAAAAAATGCGGTTGCGCTGTGCAGAGGCGAGATGCAGGAACAAAGCTCCATCTGCCTTAGGATTGCAACTTCAAACTTAAGGGAGAGAGGTTGAGATCAAGAAAGTATTGGAGAGGATCAATACAACATGAGTATCACATATGAAAACAGAGGTAACGAGTTCACATTTTTATGAAGGTGGAAATGGTGCTCTAATAGCTATGTAGCACCTCAGCATCCTAAATACACAGCCATGAGCTAATACTAGTATACAATGTAAGGTGAAGGACAACCTACCACTCAACAGTGACAGTTCAACCATGCAATAGTACAGATATTTGTTTTGTGGCGATGCCAAAAACGGCTCGGAAGAAACACGGAAAACATCATGTAGACTTATATCGTTATCATGAATACCAAACAAACTGAGGAACTGTGAAAATAACGTCGTGTTTTGCTGTTCTGATCAGCATCACTGGAATATCAATTTATATGAACTACATGTATATGTACCTGGTCATGTAGGTTCTAGGCCTTCGTAAAAGAAAGTCACTGACATAATGATTATTTGTCGTTGTAAGGCTAACACCATACATACATGTATAGTACTGGTAGTACTTATAATTGGTGGTAATTGTTTACTTTTCACGTTTTTTCTCGTACTGAGCCACGCAAGTGACTTTGCATAGTTACGTATTTTCAATAACTAGACTAGTTCATAGAAACGAAAAATAAATAAAATACATGCAAGCAATAATCCCAGTGAAAAACAAGCCATGATCCCGTTGCCCTGTAAATCTGGAACGTGGAGCTTATTAGCATAAGAGCTAATAAATGTCACTACGTAGACGAAGGTAAAGCAGTTAATAACTGTAAACCTTTAGCTACATTGGCGAAAGTGATGGAAATAGGATTTGTAGTATAAAGTTTCACGATGATTGACTTGAGGCTTGAACCATTTGTAAGGCTTCTTCGCGCTTCTTGCCCTTGTTTAGCCCAATCATGACTAGCAAGGCTTCGATGGCATATGTGAAGAATGCAGAAGTGGGAAGCGTCGTGCAGTCGCTACCGTCTAACTTAACCCAATGTAAACAAAAGCTGGAGTCTGGAATGAGAATTAGCATCTGATGAAAATAATAATAAAAACGTGTACGGTGCAGTACATAGTAGCGTGGCTATTGATACCGGTCCTGAGAATTTGTGTTCCTTTCTTCTCTTTCTCTAACATACACATTACAGAGTAACTTGTTTCGTCTGAACCTGCATATTACGAAACGAACGGTAGCGATCACTGGCATAGCAACCACCACCGGGATCTGTGAATCCTGGGCTCTACGGATTCATAGCCTTTCTTTCAGCTTCGAGGAACCCTATATTTCGGCGGCCCGTTGGCTTACCAAGCAACACGCACCGACTTGGGTTCTTGCCATATACGACTGCATACAGTCATTATCGCGGGAAACAAAAAAATGAAAGAAGAACAATGAAAATCAGTCCCTTTGTTTTTTTGACCCCTTCAATTTCCTTGGATTAATCTTGCAGCATTGAATTCTTCGCCGCTAATGCTCGTTTCTCATCTTAGCTGGCCGTTCATCTGTCGCCCAATTCGCAGCTCGCATGAATTTTACCTAGAACGTCATTGACTTCTTCAGATTAATTTTTTGATGCCCTCCTCCCTCTACTTTGAGAAGTCGAGCCCCATCAAATCGAAGTCTTCGAACGCCGCTTGGAAGCCGTAGCATAAACTGACCCTGGCTACTGTCGTAGCATTTTCATTTCACGGGCTAGTGGTTCATCTTGTGCGCTCGTGCTTATCTATTATCCTGCAAAAAATCGATATCTTCTTAACGGCTAGTCAGTTTGGCTGCTCAAGGCGTAACGGTATGAATAGAATCTGCACTCATCAATATGCCATCGGTATCCATCTAATTCAATCTGCTAGCGAACTAGATCGTATATCAGAGAGTAAATGTTGCTCTCGTCCCGTAGCTCTAGCTCAGCGATCCTCCTTTATCAAGAGGAGATTTGAAGGCGAACTAGACAAGAGCCATCCCCCCTGGTCTTTTCTCGCTGTCTCCCAGGCCAAGCGAAGGGCCAGTCAAGAGTCAAGGATAGAGAGAGCCCACAGAAGATGCAAGCACAGCCCTCAAAGTCAATCAACGAGAAATCGCCAGAGGACGACCTGGGACTGGAAGACAAGAGAGTCACAGTAGAAACAAGACGTTGCGTGGGCTTGCTTGGACCAGGCCAACACGATAAACATACATGTAAACATGGGGCCAAAAGTCTGGTGCCAGACTCTGTATCTGTATTGAAACCATCGCCAACCCACTTCATATCTCCTGCCTTCTTCCTTTCCAGCCCCTTTACGCCTGCTTCTACTGCGACTCTCCCGTCTTCCTCTTCAGTTGCTAGTGCGACTTTAGCTACTGCTGTTGCTTCTGCCCCAACGGCAACCGCCTTTGTTGTAGTTACTACGCCCACTATTGGTACTACCACTTCTAATTGTAATAATTATCTGAATAGTACTGGAACTGATACCACAGCTACACCTGCAGCTCCTCGTACCGCTGCCTCCGCTGTACCAGCATTGTCTGCTTCGTCTCCCGCTTTACTTGGCCTTAGATTGTGTCTCACCGATCGCTCTCAAGATTGGAGTCTTTCTTTTCTGTTATCCAACTTTTCTTCAGTCATTCACTCAGCGCAGTCTTACTCTCTTTCATCTCCTACTGCGAGGCGAAGGCGACAGCGCCGCCCTAAACACCACACCCACCATAGTGCTTCTTCTACTGTCGTCCAGTCTCCTCGGCATAAGCGTTTGGATCATCGCATCTGTTTCGAAAAATCTTTATTTACTCTATCCGTATTAAACCGAAACCAAATATCCAAATTCAGCAATCAACGGCAGCCGCATTCACACGCTCTCATCACCTCAGATCTTTTGCCGAAATTGAGTTTGGAACCTTCCGTGGTCTTGGTAGGCCCAGAGCCTGGCACTGATTTTCACCACCGTCCTCGTTCTTTGGTTCACCAGCCAAGTCGCAGGCATTTATCACCTGCAGCTGCCATGGCATCTACGAGCCTTTATTCACCAGAGGCTGCTGCCCGGTCGTCTTTGGACATTCACAGTAGACCTCAGCTCTCAAGAAGTGGCAGTATCTCTGGCAGCACTTCTTCTTTACCCAGCGACGAAGACGACAACATGCCACCGACTCCCGGCACTGATATCTTGACTCGGGCGTCGCGATCAACATCTTCGGCTTCTCGTAACAACCGCCTTTCCTTGACACTGCCGATCGCGGCACCTACATCTGGTCCTTCTCGGCCTACACCCATAGGAAGTTCTCTGCCACCAACGCCCCTTGCATCAGCACAATTAGCCTCTCCTTGTGACACGAATGAGTTCATTATTGCGATAGCAGCGCAGGAACGAAGGGTTCTGGAACTCAAAGAGGAGCTCTCACGAGCAGAGGCCGATCTCACAAACCTCAAGCGGCAATGGACAACCCACGAGGCCTACAAGAAGCGTGATCCACGTCCATACACTCCAGTCACGCCGATCGATGACGACGCTGCATCTCGTCTAAGCCAGGAGAATGACCGCCGCAAACTGTTGATGAATCTTCAACGATCTCCCAAGGAGGGCCGTCGGAAGGTCTTTCGTGGCGGCCACGCCCGTACCCTTTCTTTGCTCTCCCCTACCAAGCCCGAGCCCGACTACAGCCTTCTCGACGGCCCCATCGAGGACTTCAGGATGTCTACGCACAGTCCCATCACCAGATCCAACTCCCTACACCAGGATCAGGCCCAGAACGCCTACATTGCGAACAGTCTTTCAGGCCACAGCGCGCACAGCCGCCGTAGCATTGGCGCTACCTCGGCGACCTCTAGCCTTAACAAGCGGGCAACTTGGCAGCCCCGTGTCGCATACCCTCCATCGAACGTGGGAATGTCACAAATCGTGGAGGACCTTAAGCTCGGCTTCCGGACCTTTTACGATGATATTCGACAAATCACCGTCGGCGACGAGCCTGTTACTGGGCGCCGCCCTAATGGCTCCTACATTTACAACTCTACAGCCACTGCCGCCGGTACGCTTTCGACCTCGCCCCCCGCCGCTGCGACTCGCGCCCATGGAGCCGGTAAGCCCCATCCCCAGGATCCGGATTCTGTCCGCGCCGCTGCAGCCGCTGCTCGAGCCAGAGGAACCACATGGGGTGGTCTCGCCGAATCTGCTGTCGCCCATGATGCTACCGGCTTCGGTTCTCGCAGCAACAACGGCAACATCTCGGCCAGCAAGAAGAAGCAGGAGGAGATCACGACCACCGCCTCTACAACTTCAGCCTCTCCTACTTCCAGCACGGTCAGACGTAGATCACGAGACTGCGAGGGACGTGGCCCTCGTGCCGACCCCAACGCCTCGCGCTCGAAGCACTTTTCATGGACGCCGCTTTCTTTTGATGCTCTTGACGACAACGATTGGTCGAACTGGGAATCTCCTTCTTCGATCAAGTCGGCTCGCTGGAGCGGGTCGACGATGGGTGATACGGATGCTATCCCATCTGTGGGAGATGAATCTCAGACTCCCTTGTAGGTCTTACTAAAAGTTCTGTTTCGGTCTCGCTGACCTAGCAAGCTTGCCTCATTTTTGATAAATTTGGCTTCGCTATGCGCGTACGTGGTTAATAATTGCTTTGTTTCTTATGTCACTGCTCTTACACCATATGTTTCTACTTTGAGTATAAACAAGACACGCTGACATCTTTCGTCTGTTTTCTGCGAATTATAGGAGTAAGGCTGGTATCCTCTTCGACTTGAGCTCACCCATGAGCCTCACGACTCCTAGACTAGACATTCTGCTTCCACAGGTTGCTAGTACTCTTTCACCTAGTAACTTAAAGCGTACTGCCTCAGAGCTGATAAACCAATGGGAGCAATCCCTATTGTTGAAACCGAATCCGGCACCTGGCATCGTATCCGTGTTTGATGGTCCGATACCAATGACGCTAGTTGATTCAAGTCTACCCTCGGATACGCATTTGCTCTAGATCATTTTCGAGGCAGATGTAGATTATCTCTCTTATGTTATACGAACTACTCATGGCTTCCTGTTCTTCAACTAGGAAAGTAAACTGAGTCTTCGGAATGACGACCTTATATATCCTTGATATTCCACAATGGACTTTCACGATTTTTCTTTGGAACTACGGTACAACACAACCATACGTCAAATTGGAACATGACAATGTTTCTTGACGATACTTTATCACACAAATGCGCCTATCTTAGTCGTTTTGGACGTATGAAGAATTTGACAACTTGATGGCAATTTAATTTCCTCATGACATCTACGCCAAACCATCAACTCGTTTTCTGCAACTTCCGTCAATTTCTCACGCCTTTCATACATTTGTCCTACCATTTGAACATTTTCCTGTTTTGCTCGCTAGCGCTTGAGTTTTACAGAGTTTTTTTTTGTGCCATGACGGCAAACCTTAACACTTCGTCTTAAGCTTTTGTTTTTACGTTTTGGAGACTTTTTACTTTTCGTTCTTGTCCTTTTTTTCTTTCTTATTGATAACTTTTGGGGTGGAAGGAAACGCGGGGGCGCAGGATGATATTGAAATTGATGTTTCTTTTTTTCAGTCTTTTTACATCCCCATGACATCTATTGAAGCAATATCTCAAGCTTGTCGTCGTTCATAGGATAGTAGCTGTACTATCCTTCTTCTTACGTTCATGTGTAAATATTGGTTCAAGTGGAGATGGACACGGCAATTTTTAGCACTAGATTTAACAACAACAAATACAATTACAACTTCCAACGAACATACACGCATATATATTCAGTTATCTGATATCCTCTAGTTTATGTCCGAGAGATGAGGTTAACATAGTCGAACATTTCGATCAAGGTGAAACTTTGTGAATCTACATACATAGATAAAGCATTCACATCCTTGGTGTTACAAGCTATCAGAATCATGAGTTCCCAAGTGATATTTCTGTACCTGAATATTGAAAGCTTTTTATAAATAAAACCCAACGCTAACATCATGAAAGCAACGCCAGCCAAAACTAGATTTAAAGAACCCAATCTCTAAGATATGCGAAATGAACACCGTCCTGAAAATTCCTATAGTAAGTATTAGAGGGGAAATATTAAAAGTAGAAGAATCAAGCATTCAACATCATGTTTTACCTCTCCTAAAGCGATGGGTAGATTTTCAATTGCTACAAAGTCATGAGACTTTCTAGCCATCGACAAAGATTCTAAACCTGGTCGAAAAAAGATACGGAACGAGAAAAGAATGAATTTTCAAATGCTAGGAATAAGATATGTTAAAAGGAAATATGATCAACCATCAAACAAAGAGATAAAGAAAACATTGACTTATGGCCAGCAAGTAGCGTGAAGGGGGTATTGGTGACAAAACGTTGTGTGATACACATAAGCAATTTGGGGATGATTCCACCAAAGACGCGAGAATATAGAGAGAATTCCGAAGAAATCTTTTTTATATCCATTAGTAGCCTTGGTCAACAGGAAAAAATGTGTAGCAATAGACGGTCTCAATATAGCGGTAACCCTATATATAATATTAGGTATCGGACTTATATCTTGGCAAACGTAGACAAGATCGCCACTCACGTCGACACACTACTATTTGATACTACAGAAAAGATATATTGCAGCTATAGTAGTAGTGATCGCCAATAGTTTAGAGTTCAAACGAAATGAATTGCTAAATCTAGCATGAAAATATAGCTGAAATCAAAACTAAACAAAAAGGTATCATATCGACTTTCTAAGTCGCGTCATAACCCTACCAACCCGAGAAAGAAGAACACACAGCTTTCTAAGCCGACGATTTTAAGGAATCATGTATTCTCCAGCGTAGTAAAAGTATTTTGCTAAATATCGGAAGTCTTCCGCTTCCGCGAGCCTTTCCCGACTCCTGGATGAACTTGTCACCCCACAGCATGTTGAACATATCCTTGTTCATGCTGCCTAAATCGCGATGCTCGGATGGCATAGTTGATCGGCTTCCGTAGCGGGTGTACGGGTCGATTAGATCTCCGGCCTTGCTGTAAAGGCCGAGGCACTCGTGGCACATTGTGCAACTGGAGCGAAGAAGAGTAGTCATACTGCAGCGCAGCTTCTCGGATAATGGCTTGTCGCCATTAACACGCATGGGGACCATCTTATGGCCACAGACGTGAGTCATGCTACTATAGCATGATGGACACTCCGAGATTATCCGCGTGCCGCGGAACTTGGCCAGACACTCGGCGCCAAAGACATGACCACAGACAAAGGCCATAGCACCACCACACCGAAACTCCATGTTGCGGTCACACAAGAGACAGAAACCGACCTGAGTCTGCTCGGGATCGCGAACCTTCATACCTCCTCGGTGCATGTGAGCAGAACTCTCGCGCGGGTTGGTGATGGGGCCCGCGGGAAACGATCTGTCAAGCATCATAGGCTTGATAGGCGGGCGGATCGCCTGGGCCTCCGTCGACGCCACCTGATCTAGCGATCCATCGTCAGTCTCGACTTGAAGGGGGACTGACTTAACTCTAGCCAGTGATGCCTCGGTGGTGTCGACAGTTACGGGCTGCTTTCTGGGTCCAGCCCGGATACTGAAATCACTGTCAGAAGAAGTCGCGGCCTCCATAGCCGAGGCCCATGACTTGGACATTCCGGCACTGGAAGCTGATGCCGCAGTGGCCCATGACTCTCTGGTCACAGGGGTAGGCTATTATTCATGGTAAGTATGTGATGCAAAATTCAATATATAACAAATGCTATGTCTGCTTACCTTTCCATTCTCCTTGGATGGAGCCATAACAGAGGTCATGTTGTCATACATTTTGTGATATGTGATTGGTATCAACTTCCAGACGTAGTGTTGAAATGACGGCTGTGAATGGAAGTGCAAGAGGAAGTGGTAGTAGTGTTAGAAGAAACGATATATGATGTCATGAAAGGGGACAGAGGGATTTAATGATTGTGTTACAATGAAGTTGATGAGAAAGGGAGAGAAGTAAGTAATGATTGTGGCACAACGAAATTCATAGTACCAAAGGAGAAAGCAATTTATATAAATGAAGGAGGCTATGGATGAAGGTAATGAATAGTATATGATGATTGATGTGGAAGGAGAGAGAATAAATTTCAAGTAAAGACAGGTTCAGTGTGTATAGAACAGGAGCTTTAAGATCATGGATGGATGGATAGTCGCAAAGGAAGTGGCACTTGCAGATAAGGATAAAATTCAAAATTATGCAGATAATATCACACTTGCAAAGAACAAGCAGTGTTTGAAGATGTGAAAGGGGGGAGAATGGCGCACTTTTACACTTGAGAAATGAAGCAAAAGTCCTATAAGCTCAAACATCGCCACCCACCATAACGAAGAGTGTGATGGCAATATCGTCAAGACGAAAAGAGCTATTGTTGAGTGGGCCATATAGAGTATGATATTTAATCGCTTATAAGAAATGCTTCTAGATTATGCGTTTCCGGCAATCTAGAAGCATTTATATAGAATAGGTGGCGAATAGCATGATCATGATCTAGAAACGAAAAAAGTCTGAATGCAAGGCGGTACATAGATTAGGTTAAGTGTATCTATACTCTTATTCTCAGTCTGATATAGTCATTATGCCAGTATGATGCCAGTTTGATGCCGAGGAAAGGTTCACATAGTCTGATGAGATAGTGTTGAGATCACGGGATTTCTGCAATTGGAAGTCGTTAACAAACTTTGCTAAACCACTGAAAGTAAAAGTCTCGCGGGGGGGGGCAGTGTTTACGTTTAGTGAAGTCAGTTGCCTTATCGTAATGACGATGTAGTGATCGTCACAAGCAATCAACTGGAGTTTTGTTTATGGAACAGCCATGGACTATACTTGCCAATGTAGAGATCTGCCTCACTATCACGGAAGCGAAACCTTGGTTCACGTTATCTCCGTGTCAGTGGAAAATGTAACTCCTGGTTATTCTTTGGCGCTTTCCCACCATCTTGCTGCAATACTATAGCAAGTTATGAACAGACACAGAGATGTTAACCGATATTATCTTACAAACAACCTCACGGGCCATAGTACTATGCCTATTCAAGCCTCTACCTTTAGGACATTAGTCTACTAATATTGACAGTTAGCTTGCATTCGGTCAAGAACTGATGGGTTGGTTGTTGCCTTTCGTTGCTAGTAAGCAGACACACGAAGAAGCTCGGAGTATAGGGTTGTATATTCCAGCATTTTGAAAAGCTCAATGAGAAACAATATTCTTCGAGTTTCTCTATCACCAAGTGTTAAGAATCTTTAATGAGCAGACATTCTACCGGTGTCACAAGTCCAATCTCAAGTGGATCCTCATTTATTGGTATAACGTCTGGTTTACTTTCTTACTCTCGAGCGAAGGAAGTTAAGTCAATAAGGGTTGGGAAAGGGTTAGATAAACTCGTGTGTAATCTTTAGTTATGCAAGGGTAAGTACACGTATAATTTCGCTTACTACTCACATGTACCACAATCACTATTTGTTTGGATCTACATATGTATTGATTGTACACTGGGGTATCAGTGCAAGCCTTACAATGCGTCAAATGTAGTAGTGGGTTGCAATAAAAGCTACTTAGGAAAGAGAGTTCATGCAAGTATCTTGCCAAAAGGCTGGAGGTGAAATGGCACTATTACAGAGCCAACACACCTAGAGAAGAAGCCCTTTCAAAGGGCCAGACAAGTACCACGGAGGGTGAGAGTGACTGAGGAGGTTTTTGGTGTGTTTTCTGTTTCTGTTTTCACTATTCTTTGTGTACCTATGTTTTGTCTTTGAAGTTTTTATGTTCTGTTTTTCTTGTCATTGTTCTCATGTGTAGTCTTCAAGCTTTACCCTACTCTTTTTTCTTTTCTTTTTTTTTGTATTTGTTTTTGCTGCTCATAGTGGAGGTATGGACCACTAGTTCTTCGGGGCTAGGGGACATTTCCGTCTCGCACATACAAAGCTATTGAGTTTATCTTTAGCGGAGGACTTTAAATAACTGTCTGGTAGCCAACCTGGCGTCGTATGATTCCAGTGATTTAGGTAGACGTGAAATATAATCAAATCAAATCAGTGGGTTGCAATTTGGTGTATGGCACCTTTGTGGGATTCGGGGAACAGTATGACTATTTTCCGTCGAGAATATGAGCAAGCAACCCATTTAGCAGATGTCCCAGGCAGTAAGTGTTCAAGGCAGCAAATGCCGAGGGGATGAAGTGTGCCGTGGATAGTTGTAGAGCGGCTGGAGGGTGAGACTAGTCTTGCAAGTTGGCAGGCTGACATCTGGAACTTGAAAAGTGCTCGAACTGTAGAGGTTAAGAGCGGGCGAGAGATATTGGTAGTTTCATATCCCGAGAGAGTTATTTCCATACGCGATAGCAATAGAAAAACGTTTCGAGTTCAAAAATAACTCCAAATTTGTAAACATTTGAGGTGGAATAGCGATATTTACGGTCATTCATGTTTCGTTTGGGGTAAGCGTGATCGATTAGGGAAAATAGAGAAACGATCCCTGCGATAATCTTGGCCTTGGCTACTTTGTGAGTTCATGGAATAATAAGCCGAGCTGTCCCATTATATGCCCTGTAGCCAGAAACCAACTTGTTTTAGAGGGAGATGATATAGTGGCGATCAGAGCTGAGGTTTAGTGACTCGGTAGATGGATTATGTAGGCTATTTATTATGTATGTGTAAACCCATTTAGCCAACTCATGTTGTCGTTCTTCTGGGCCCGAAATTAGAATCCTTTCCAGAAAACTCGATGAAAAAGCAACAACAACAACAGCACAACAAACAGTCTGGCCTTTTTGGCAAGAATCATGTTGTCATGTTGTCGTCTCCTCTATCCTCTTAAGATTTTTAGCATTGGAGCCCCTCTATAGAGCTCCTCCGCTCCGCTCGATTTCGTTTTGACGGCAAGGGCCAAATTGGCAGACTCCACAAAAACACAAAAAAATGGTGGTGGTCTAGCCAGACGAAATGGTATAATGGGGGATGGAAGCTACTACTTTCCAGTGCCCCTTAACGGCAAGTAGCTTAGAATTAAGAAAGATGGGATTCTAAGATTAGTTGACAGTTTGTTCGAGGCAGCTGCCAAGCTATGAAATGCCGTAGCCACAATGGACAGGAAAATGAAGATATCGTGGCTAGAAAAACAAGAAAAAAAGAGAAAAAGGAACTAAGCTTGTGACAACTACTCCAAAAACAGAAACAACCCAAAGCTAAACAATATTTCATCATTCAGCATCCATCTGTAATTCTAGATTTCTAGTGCCTCCCATAGCCCCCATGGCGTAGTGGTTATACGCCTGGCCGACCTCGTAAGAGGTAGTTGGTTCAAATC
>LJZU01000312.1:1329-23739 GCA_001513805.1 Davidsoniella virescens | reverse complement strand
TTTTCGTTATCCTTATTGACTTTACCCTAGTTATTAGCTAATATTAGGCAAAGCTCTTATTTGTTGAACTGGGCTATGTATGGTCTATAGACCAAACTAAAATCTAGGCTGGATGGCTGTCAAATTTCTGGTCTTCAGCTTCCAGCTAGGCACTCATAAGCACAGTATACAAAATAGCAGACGAGAAAAGGCTGTCTAGGTCTGGGCTCAAAAGTAAGCAATCCTGTTGTCTCGATCCAGTCTAGGGTTTTTTGTCATGAAATCAAACAAGAACAATCTTCTTCATCAGGACATCGTGACATTTCTCTTCATAACAGGCCTCTCAGAGTATGATGTGTCTTGAGGTTTTTGTTCATTTTGTCCTAAGGGATCTCTAAGATCTCTGGTAACTTATGGTAGAATTCCTAGAAAGACATATAGGATTCGGTTTAGACCGGAGCATGATCCAGTACTAGGTCCCGGCTGGACAACTTGACAAGCTTTATTACCAGAAACGTCACAGCATCTCACTCTTTTCAATCTCTTTTTTGCTTTCTCTCTTTCTATTCTGTATATTACCAACCCTTCTACTGCTCTTGACTGGTTCGATGCAACCTAAAGATAGTATCAGGGCGTAGCATTGTTAATGGGCTCGTGTTTGTCTAGACCATTCACTAGTTGCCTATATCTGTATATCTGGCAACGATGCTTGAAATGTTCCAAAAAAGGTCTTCTGGCTTTTCAAGGAAACTATACGAATGTAGCATTTTGTCTTTTTCTGTGCCGTAGGGGTATGTTTTACTTGAATTTTTGAGCTATTCGGGCAAAAAAGGGTCAATTCCTTACTGCTACGATACAACATGTATAAAAGCATGCTCTGGCGTCATAATTCAGGTGTTTGCCTGCCATGGTTTCTCTGACGGATGGAAAATCTTTGTCAATTCACATCTCTTTGTCACCAGTTTGTCTGGCCCGTCCGTTGTTCAGTGCTATAACTCCAATCTATTATAAATATGTAGTTTCGAAAGGGGGGGGTTCTAGAAGCGCCAGTTTGAACTCGGTCATGTATTGAGGACCTTATTTCTATAATGTTTGATCATCGTCATCTATGTTGAACAACCTTGAAATGAACAGAACCGGCAACCTATTTACATAGTACGGAAACGGGACTCGCTTGTCTTGTCACTTAAACTACATACAACAGATAACCAAACGTCGGCAGAAATAAAGAATACTATGCTAGACTGGGAAGAACGATCGCTTAGCATATCCATCCCACCATATGCAAGTGGAAGTGCATACGTTAGGCGTGCCTTCGAGCACTGAAACCCGGTAGCTTGAGTTATCCTGGCGGGAGAAACAATAGCGGCACGCGGCAACCACGTCCTACCTGAATAGAGTACGATAGGGTTGTTAGTGTCACTAGATGGTGCAAAGTACGATCAGATACAACCGGTATTTGCGTCGTCTTTTTCAGATGATCACAGCGTATCGAATCGTGACGAGCCGAGAGACACGTCGGCTGTAGACTTAACGACTCTTTGTTTTCGTTTCTTTTTTTTTCTTCTACTTTTTTAGATTCACTACAATAAAATCGGCATAAGACTTTGATCTAATCAGTCAAGATCGATACAATTGCTGTCGGTTTCCTCCACCCGCATCTGGTCGGCTTCCGCTCCGACAATCATAGCCATGGCATTTTGTGAACGGGGTACTTTTGCACATTGGCTTTGATTCTGATCTTTCTTTCGTCGATGGGTGGGAGATTGTCAAGTCGGGAAGGCTAGGACAGTGAGAGAAATAGAGAATTATACTTGCATTTCTATATGGCTGTCCGTGTGGTCTGTGTTGTAACAATTCAGCCGAGAGGGCGGCCTTCTACGCTTTAACCTTCTTATGGTCCATGTTCTTGTCTGCCCACGTCCATGCCCACATGTACTTCCTTGATGGGTAGTAAATGTATGTATGTATTTGTACCGTAGTTATGTCTGGCATGCCCTTTATATATCTGATCTGACAGGTTTTCTCGTGCGCCTTCAACTATAGTTATGCGTACGTTGAAACGCCACTTTCAAGCCATCCATTATTTACACGCTATCATATGTTATTGGAGGTGTCAATACTTCTTATCATATCACTGTCGTTATTTACATAGCCTCGACAAGGTCATCATAGCAATATACACTGTACATCGATGTATCGTTCCCTCATATTCCCATCCTCTTAGTACGTACTAGTTCCTCATCTTCGTATATAGTTAGTGCCTTTTCTCGTACAATATGTCACCGTTGCTGTTTGCTATATTCCATGAAACCTTTACCCTCGTCTATATATTGTACTTATACTTTTACGGCCGGCCTTAGTATGGTTCTTTTTGTATCTCTATTTAGCTAGAAAAAAATACATGTCACCTTCCTGTATTTAATGCTCAACGAAAGCGCCCATCGCGACAAAACATCAAACTAAGTTCTTTGATGACCGATCTTGTCATGGTCATATCTGATGATGTCATATAGATTTGATATACCGTCTAATGTTCTAGAACTATTCCCACGAGTAGTACCACAGAAGCCGCCACCATCTCGATCGATTAGCCATAATCTGTGTGGTGTTTCCCTATTAGATACGCACCAGTAGAGTGAAGTGGAATCTTAGACATATATCTCATGGTTGTATGATTTTCCAAATATTTTTTTCTTTCTACACTGGACCTATAGTACATATTACAAACTCCCCAGTCCAATCGAAACATACAAATACTTTACAAACTCCTTGTCATAGGCGTGTGAACCAATCTCGTTTTCTCTACATATTAAAGTCCGTCTCAAACGCATGATTGATGCCAGGATACGTACTAGAGGCTGTTTTGGAAGGATGGTTTGTTCTTCTCTGCAAAGGAGGCTGAGAATAAGAACTACTTCTACCTTTTTTTCCGGGCTATTATAGGCCTTGGTCTGGACCGAGTGTCTTTTGTCTCTTGTTTTGTTCGCGTAAAACATGTGCACGCCTATCACCCTTGAGATGCCAGACCATCAACTAGTCAATCATCGTAGCAAGAATCCGGCGCCGTCTGAATTTCTCTATGTCTTGAAATGTCCCTGTGGCCAGGGCTGTTTTATCATCTCACACAACAACATCAACAACTAACACAAGTCTCCACTGCTATTATATGGATCAGCTATGTCTACGTCTGTCTTTTCGATACACAATACGCTTCTTTGATGGACTCTGCTACTATGTGTATCAACGTAACCCCTAGAATGACCATACGCCGGTTGTTTTGCTTCTTTTGGTCTTCTTGTACATATCTTCACTAGACTTCATAAAATATCATTATAAATCATCTACTTAGAATATAGAATAAAATTCCAATAAAGAATTAAGTACAGCAAAGACAAAGAGCCAAAGCAACGTTCTGGGCGTCCTAATCCTGATTGTGCCTATTTCACGTTCAGATTTTTATTGGTAACCAGGTACTATAACTACCGGCCCGTCTTCCCTGTTCCTAATTGAGAATAAAAAAGCCCTGAAACAATCTGGTATTTGTGGACAAAGTAACAGCTATATTTCAGAGTGATATCGTCCAACCTAACACCCAAACAACCTCGAGGTAGCAATAATGGCACCTCCAAACGCACTCTCTCCCTTGTTAAAAAAGCCCAGAAGTTGCTTCATCCTAGTCTCTCGATAATGATAGCCCATTATTGCCTTGTCAATTTATAGTACAGTTACATTGTTTGTGCTTGCTTTGAAATATTGGCCATAGTTGTCATATCAATTCTCAACCGACACATTTGGACTACTCTGTCTACAAATGGAGGTCGTAACCCTCAATGACATAATATGTATATGTACGTAGTTCTAAGCATACATATTTGCGTGCAATAACAAATAGGGTTAGGGTCCCCTTCGATGAACGTCAATTTTGTTCAATTGCAAAGATTGACCTGATCCGGGTTAACGTCATAACCATGATGTTTTTCTTGATCATAACGATTCAGCATAAAGGGTATGCTTTTTCGGCGTATTGCAACCGTTCAGGCGTTCTCCTTTTAGAATATGACAAAAGGTCTTCCTTATTCACATGAAGATCCAAGCTTCTGCCATGCATTATCAAAAGATCATAAGTTCTATTGTCAGTTGCAAAACCACGCACAGCTAGGGTTAATTAAATCGTAGGGTTGTATAGTCAAGAGACTCATCTGGTAGTAACAGACCAAGCTACATACATTATCATCTAGTACCTATATATCTGATATGCTCGGGTGGCACATGGTGTCGGATGATAATAGAACTTTGGAGAGCCTTTGAGTCGTCTATTCAATTATCGGGTTTCCTTGCTTTCTATAATGCAAGTAAAGAAGGCACCTTTCGTCTCTGTATGATTACGTCAAACGATGTCAACTCGCGAGAGAGAATGTATACAATTGAGATAATAAGAGAAGAATCCCTGCGTAGTAAGTTTTCATCTACTCCTGAGTGTTTTTTGTCATATTATTTTTGTGTTATTATCTGGTTTAACTGTTCATGATAAGCTTGTCTACATAGTATGAAAAACTAGTGGGATTTAGGCTGCCAGCAAGCAGTATGCAGTGTTAGGAGCCTCCTTTTCTTTCTCTTGTTTTCACCATATTTTCCCAAAGTTCTTGCATCTTGCACCTGGCTCAAACGTTGTTTGTTCTTCTTAGCATACTCGAAGTCTAGCTATCTCTCGTTGTGGACCAACCTATAAGACTGGCCAATGGCTAAATTGTCCATTATCGGTCTAAACGACGGGTTGATATAGAGGAGCCACGTATCTGCAAAAAGAGCCTTGATCTGATAGTACAAAAATTTTCAATACTACACTGATATTACTCTATCATATCATCAGATGTGTGAGGCTGCCATATAGTACGTGGTCAAGTGCTGTAGGATGGATGGGCCTTTGGGCATCAGGATAAGTCAACAAAAAAAGTTCTATACAAATCTTGATAGGCTAGAGAACAAGGCCTTTGTTGCCGTTCTTTCTTACCCCCATAAATGCACATGTGCGTATCTGCAGTATATGCAGAATGGTGCCGGCCCAAATCTTGGATGGGGCAAGGGTTTCCTTCGCCTGGATAGACATGTCCCACAGGTTTGTTTTGATTAGAGCATGCATCGCCAGCTCAGCAATATTGATATCAACAACAGCCAAGTGAGCCACAGCACTTACATGTAAGGCATCGATAAACTCATAAGACGGAATACTTGATTCAGACCGACCTGTGGTGGATTAGAGAGGGGTGTTTGGACATCAACATGTATGATTGTAAAGTTATATACTCATATAATTTAGCTAGCTATGAGTCGGTGTACGAAAATGGCCATATTAACAATGACCCTTTCATAGCTCTGTAGAGTATTTAGGATAAAGTTCCAATATCGTGATGCTATGCTTGATTCAGGAGAATTTTGGCGTGGGGATCTCTTTTGCCTGGATAGGTAAAATAAATTTGCCTCATAATATATAAATGTAAGCTAGGTGTCCATTAGAAACGAGATTGTATAAGTGTCAAGATGTTACGACCACTAAATATTGCCTGATCCGTAAAACATGCTGGTCATACGTGGTTAGATGCTAGATAACTATGGTGTTAGGTTGGGATAGACTACCCATGAAAAGAAAAGTACATCATGTCACTGAGCACTAGACGGCCCGGATGAAGATGACAAACGACTTCAGGTCAAACATTATGCCAACAGAAATTGTTGAGGAGCGAAAACTCGGCCGTATTATTCCCCGTGGATTGCCAGCAAACACACAAAATTAGGCAAATGCTGCAGCAGGTTTACTGACAAACGCCGGTAATCTATACATATAGTTCTATGCGCTTTGGTAGTCACGCGGCCCTATAATGTAAATTTCAACTCATGGCAAGTATTTGTTGGCTTCCCACGCCTTATCGCTTTGTTTTATATTCTCCTTCTTTACTTAGGTAAGCTGTTTTCGCGAGTAATATATACATAAACAAGAGAGGCTCTGGCCAGAATCTGGTACCTATAGTCCATGACAATATGTGAGAACAATGAGAATTTTGGATCGACTGGAGTGTTTGGAACTACCTTTTCTTTTTGTGCAGTATCTTTTTTGTTAATTTTGTTTTTATGCCTGGGTGATGATATTAATAGAAGACCTTCTGGATTACTACTGCCAGAGCTCGTTAAGTAGAAAAACAAACATGATGATTTTATATTGGGAATAGAGAAGCATGGGCCACTGATAGTTTTGAATTGGTTAAGATATAGTGGGAAATTCTAAGAGCACAACTATATAATGGATCTGGTGGTTGTTGGTTGTAATATCATTGACTTGATAGACCATAGTTTGGGTTTAATCACATATTTACGTAAAATATGTATGCATGGGATATATCTGTACACAACACACTGGCACATGCATACACTTTTCCGAATTTCGATGTTTCTATCATTTGAACATGTCAGCCAGCAGGTTATGCAGCTATAGCGAGCCTGGGATTTTGGCGTTGAAAATAGAATATAAGGATAGTGGCAGTTATGTGGATAGGCTGTATTGGCCTGGCTTGTTGACTAGTTGGTTTGCTTGCCCAACGTAGCCTCTTTATTATTTCAAGGGGAGAACATACTAGCTTATGATTCTCAATGATGCTCAAATGCTTAGTATTTCACGATCCTTCCTTCAAAAAAGACTACTGAGTAATTTAGCGTTGTTGGCAGGTAAACCTGACATATGTTTCTCCCTTACTCTTGATCCGGACATGCTCTTATTATTAAATATATACAAAGTTTCTAGCTAGAGGTGACGAGAAGAAACGAAAAGAGGTTCTTGACGCCCAGATCATGCCAGATGTTAGCATTTAGCTGGCGCTTTCCCTGTCTCCTCGTGTCTTTCCGCCTATTAGGGAGACTTGGCCTCAGAAGCATTCCGAGAAGAATCTGCATATACATATACATACAGATTGTATGTACATATGTATATAAATATACACTATATATATAAATGTATCATTGTTTCACTGTTAGCTATGCATGTGGTCGTGCACACAAAAGGCGTCACTCAAACAAGCTTACTTGTAGTATTTCCGTTTAAGGTAGTATTTAGAAGTGTAATGACAGACTAGAATGTCCCATATCTATTGAAAATAGGCGGATTTAAAAGTGACAAGACCTTACTAGGATGTTGCTTAATGCGGTAGGAGGCTTGGAACTGGCCTGGAACCACAAGGCCCTTAGGTATCGGCGATATTTTCACATGTCCTTGGAGAGGGAGACAACAGGACTTTAGCACATACTACATACCTAGCCTGGGTTGGGTTACTAGGGGAGCTGATATTCTGGTATTGCTAGAAGTAAAGAATGGGTAAATAGTGAGCTGGGCCGAGAAGTTAGTTGTAGAAGCATGAATGCCCCCTCTCCCTCGTAGTTGTAATATAGCCTTGAGAGAACAAGCTTATAGAGAAAACATAGCCGCGCCATAGCTGATGAGACAACGGCGTAGGCCCTTCCATTAACTGAATGAATAGCCACCAATAATGCAAGCGATACTTGTAAGTTCTTGCTGGGCGAGACGGAATCAAATCCAGTTAGGTCATTGTCTCCTGCCTCAACAGTAAAAGCGCGACCATACTTGTTGCTATGGCATGGCTCGTAATATCGTATCTACATATATGTATGTGTACTACATGTAGGTATAAATGAGACTCCGTCATATGCTGAATAGGTCTTGAATACACAAATAGTCATTGACAAAATCGAACGATTGGATTTCAAAAGACGGGCCGATCAGGAAAGCAAGCAAGCCACTCCATTAAACAAAACTCCGGTACACATTTGACTCTGGACAAGGCCTTCAGACTTCTTCAACACATACATATATTCTTTCAACTGAAGAATCATAGTAGTTAATTACCTTACCGCTATGTCACGACAAGACGTAGTATACCTAGGATTCGGTAGTATATATTTATGTACATATGTATATATTAGCAAAGCCTACGGCTTATGAGAACGCGCTGGATTGTTGTATCATAGCAGACAGATGCTTTCTCATGATCGTCCTATGGATGTTGTCTTCCTTTCTAGGCAGCCTGGGCCTACATCTACAAGGGCCATTCGACCGTCCGTCACTACGACAAAACACGAACTTGACAAGCAGTAAAAGACCCTTATATATATATGTATGAGTTAGTCACGATGCTGGCACTTGATTGTTCTCTCAATTTGTATTGGAGAAATAGCGATGATAGTAACCACTCACTATTAAACATTATATTTGTTTCCTCCTAGCAATAACCATGCTGGTGCGATTTGCTTTGATTCTGATCTGGTAGTAAATGGAATAATATTTTTTACATGTAAAAATGGCTGGCTTGCGGCAGTGAAAACCGGCAATCACAATCTAATGATTTACTAGAACCCGAAATCTTGAATCGGCTGATTGGCGGTGGGTTTGCTAGAAATTTGCTAATGTCTATGGGTTAAGAGTCTGTTGAAGGAACTATGATAGCCTAAGAAGGTGATTGTTGATAATTCACCCTAGTATTGTCAGAAGAGCATCGAAGGTAAGGAGGAAAATGTGTTACATTTGAGATTATACCAGGCTGTATCGATTTAGCTGTACTCGACACCTGGCAGACAAACAGAATCGGCTGCTTGATTTCTTTTCGATTTCTTCTTGATTTGATATTTGCCAGCTAGTGATGTAACTCTGTTCTTACTATAAAAATTCTGCATATGCAAATACTATCGGGCAAACAATAAGTAAACGGCCCCGGAGGAAGGGATATCACCTTAGACAATACAATACAGAATTTAACCGCTGGATTTCATAGTGCGTTGTTGGCCGCCCTTGTCTACTGGTGATTGCATCTATGGTTACGACCGCTATATACGGCTACTCCTTATGATGATCCTGCTACGCCCCGGCCCCCTTTGGTATATCAAATATACATGTAGCAAGTAATGAACACAAGTATACAATACAGCAGGGACACAAAACATTGTCTTTTGCTAGTCTGTCAAAACAACTCGCTGGTATGTTGATTAAGTTGAGTTGTCTTGATTCACCGCCAGGATCGCGGATGTCGGCTGTAACTATCCGGCTTTGACTAGCCTGGATCATAGACTTAAGTGACTTATACAAAATGAATTTGTGTGGCTTGCCGCGTATTAGCCACATGCAACAGAAGCAAAAAAAAAAAAGAAAAAGAAAAGAAAAAGAAAAAGAAAAAAAGCAAGAGAGACTTGAGTTTCTTCTGTCTTTCAGCCACCGAGCAAGCTCTTAATATGTAGTCTTATTTTTCGATTACTGATAGCAGCCAAGCTGAAAAACTTTGGACGTGATCAACCCCTCTGGTGTTAGGTTAACTTGTAATAATAGCACCAGCTTTGGATGAAGACCCTGGCATCATACAGGTAGCAGTAGCTCATGGGACGTAGCAGTCTGCTATAGCCTACAGTCTACTTTGTAAGTCCTAGAGAAATGCCTACAATCCCGGCCTCCCTTTGGGTCCTGGTGCAGATCTTTGAGCCCAGTGTCGTTTGCTCTCCGTGCTTCCAAGTATATGTAAGGGAGTTGAGACGGAACTATGCCTATTGGCTTGCCATTTTCTTTACGGGACTAATATTAAAGCAAAAGGATGATATGTATCTGTATACATATATATACATGCACAATTCAAGCTATGGGCTGCATCGGAAAGGGCATAATGGCTAAGAATGGGGCTCAATTTGGGCTACTTATGATGAAACTCGATCTTCAATAGATTCGTAGTCGAAGTTACTTGGTGTCATATAGTGACGCTTGTTAGAGCGCTGTTAAAAAGGGAGACAGAAGGAGGATGTAGTGTTATACATCGACTACCAATCGTTTATAGCCGAAATAAAACCCTCCTACGTATTCACCATATGCACACATACAGCTTCAGTTTCTATCTGCAAGGCTAATTATGTAAGATCGGAAGATAGCCGTCTCAATATCTTGTGAACAATTCTTACATGGGTGAATCCAACGGTAATTGTTTGTACATACCAATATTTCATTTGTCGAAATGATATCATTGAGTGGCAGTACATCTATGAAATGTAGCTTTACTAGTTTTGTGTGTATATTGATGTTATTACGTTGTCTCGTACTCCTAGATATAAATTAAATCTTAGAATACTACGCTTGTATCATATGCAATTATTGTAGATTGGTTTTGATTAGGCAGGATTGTTTGCCTTATGTCGGTCTTGTAATCAATAGTAGAGGTGAATCGACCGGTTCCGGGTAGCATCATATCTTCAAAGTAAAGACCGACTACCCGACGCCGTATCGTTCTTTCCTCGCACTAACCTACATTTTCAGCCTTGGTTGACTCGATAATCGATACGGGCGTGCCCGTATGAATTTCGACACGACAACCGTTCAGGATTATAGAATATATCATTCTGTAGATAATTAAACCATTGATGGGCAGACCAATCACCTACTGTTGATATTACTGAAACAGTAAGAAAAACACAACATGCACTTGTTTACCTTTTCTAGTAGACATCCACTGTGACGTTTGATATTATAGAGTATAGCTGTGATGGGATATTGGGTAGCGACAACGAACGTTGCTTACACTAGTCCTCATGTATGTTGTATGATTTGCGGACTGTAAATCAACATATCGTAACTTTCCAAGATTGACTACCGTAATCACTGCATAATAGATAGAGTAGGTGAGTGTATGGCTTATCGTCATCATAGTTCATTGTGATGCTCTGATAATCCTGTGAATGCGATGTGATGAAGCGAGAAGCTAACTGATAATAGTAATAATGTGTTAATAGGAAGTGAATCTCGGTATTAGCTTTGGTTAAAAGATCCTCGCCTGTGGCTCGGCTGCTATTGTGTTAGTTCTATGTTGTGTGGTAAGTCCTTTGAAAGTTCTCATCGCATGTCTTGTTCTTTTATGAGGGACATAGCGTCTATTGTTTTTGGGGGTATTCCCAGAGTTGACTATGGCGCTCTTTCAGGAGCAGGACTTGCTGACGATGATACTTAGTTATTTTTCCTTCCCTATTGGATTTTTTCTTGTCTTTACGACTTCAACAACATACATATATTAAAATGGGTATATAAATGTTTTCTTCGCATCCTGGTTAATCGTCGGATAGGATCATTGCAATACCCCATTACCACAATCCTGTCAGCGCAAACAGGTGGTGGACAAAGAGTGGGCGTTCTATTTACTTAGCCTAAACGATGTGCCGGCCATGCATGTACGTGCAATTCAAGGCTATTGTAGCCGACTGACGAGCAGAAACTTACTACTAATAGTAATAGTAACAAATAGTAACTGACTCTTATTATTTCTTCAAGTCACGAGAACCTCAAAACTCAGACAGATCACTCGACCCAAGGCGATCCAAACTAGGGAGACGAAATTGCTAGCCTGGTGTGTAGTTGTACTTGGATTATGTACTTCCACTGGATAGTTTTGGTAGAATTAGGAAGGAACCGGCCAATTTTCAATAAAGCAGTATTGGCGGCGTAGCTGCCAATTCAAATGATAAAGACAGACCAATTTAGAGCTCATGTTTTTGGGAATTAGTCTCCAAGTTGTAATTGTTCCGCGGTTCTTCCTTTTGTACATGTAATATTTTGCAGATACATATATGTATTATGGAACGAGATGCTACTATTGATTTAGAAGTCTATTTTAATATAGGAGAAAAGGAGAAAATTACCCAAGCGTATGAGCTTAGAAGACTATTATTAAATAAGTTTGAGAAAACAGAGCTTGGCAGTATCTGGTATATGAAGGAAGACACATCTGATTCTGTAGTATGTATCTTTGGCTGGCCTATGTGATAGTATGTACGTACAGTTATACATACAAAGATATCTCTACCGTCTTCGAATATATATATATATATATATATATAAAGGCATGTGCTCATGGGTACCATAGCCAGAGCTAGGCTAATTCGGATAAACAAGTAGATATATATCTGTACAAGGGCACCCGCTGTATATGTAATACTAAAGCCTTTTTGGTATTCCGTCTTATCCTAATGATAGACACTTGCGATATGTATAGTTATGTACGGATATGCATCAATATGTATGTAGACGACTACTTCTGTCAGTAGGCGAGGGTGAAGCTGATCGCTGGTACATGTATGTACTTTTCCTGCTCTTCCTTATTATAACGTTAGGATATACATACACATACATACATGTATTATGGATGGGTAGTTACTGACCAGGGGTGACAAGGAGAAAACAAGGGTAGATAGAAAGTGGATGAGAAAAGATGAGAGAGAGAGAGAACTATGAGTAGGGTATGGCTTGTCTGCAATAGTGCACTATGCTTGGGTATCTGCCTAGTTTTGCAGGTGAGGCTTGATATCAAAATAAGGAAATAGATCGGCGGGATAGCTGGCAAAGTATCAGCTTATTATGGTCCAAAAAGGCTGCATCTGTACCATTGAAAGGTCTGGACCGCCTGAACGGTGGAATGGAGGAGCCAAGTAGGAACAGGATGGGAGGGGATAATAATTGGGCGGCAACATGAGTACTAGAAGAGAATAACATGAGGACTTACCACTGATCAGTCATCCTAGACTATAATAAAGATGTGATATTGCTGACTGGGTGGCTTCATCCAGATATGATGTCTTATTGAGCTTGACACCCATCGATCGAAGGACTAGCTATGATATTGTGTTGGGTCTATTATTGAAGCAGGAAGACAAAGAAACATAGCTGAGGATGCATATATACATAGCATGTGGCGGCTGTAGCGTCATTCTAGAGTTGGATCGTGAAGTGACCGAATGAGCGATGGGTAAACAACGATTACAGCGGGGACAAAAGGGGCTGACTGCGTCAGGCTTCATGGGCCAAGCCAAAAGGCCGACTATACTTGGTTCTGGGTGCCCAATGCCGCATATTGCCAGCCCAGAAATTTACAGATCAGATTTTATCCAAGCTAAGCAAAAGCTCTTGAGAATCGTTGCGAGCCAGTTATATAATTCTGGGGCTGGAAGTGGTGTCTTGAGATAGTGAAAATGGACAGTGAAGGAATGACTACAACTATGGTTGAGATCATACCACTATAATAGTCCATGCCGCATTACAGTCCGCTTTTGGTTTGTAACAATCAGTTAGCTGGTGAATAAATATCTGGCCTATGTCATTTAATTACCAATGGCAATCGCCGAGCCTAGAAACAGCGACATTTGAAAGTAGGTGTCGTCCTAATGACTACACGGGTAGACTGTAGAATAGATAGGGTCTAACTTGGACAAATTAGCGTCTAGCCTTCTTGATGAAGGATATATCTGTCTGGAGTGGTAACTACTAATATGCATCATCACCACGACTATTATTACCTACTACTACGATACGACATAGCCCAGCATTATGTGTGTTGGTAGGATAGAATGCGTGCCGTGTCGTCTAATTTTTAAGCCGTCCCTATACTCGGTTGCGACGTCTTAGTAGCAGCTGTCAACTCGCTCGTTTGTTTGCCGTCTTCTCGCTGTCCCAGCCTTTTTGGCTAAACGCTTGCAGGATCTTGATCTTCGTCTCGTCTCGTCTCGTCTCGTCCCGCACTTAAAGAGCTGCGAGTTGCCAATTAGATGAGGCCATGTTTATTCATGCGAAATGCTAAAATCAGACCAAACTAGCAAGCTTACCAACCTAGTGTGAATCAACCAGCTGAGAATCTAGCTGTCACTAATTGACAAGAGGCCGCGTAGGCATTATAGTTCTGGAGTTTTAGGAGTTTTGAAGCTATGAAACTCTGAAGCAAGACGCTGACAGCCAAATGTTAAGGTTTTAGCAGGTCCGAGTGTAGGAGGCCCATACTTCTATTCTGTTCTAATTCGTTCTTCCTTGCTTTGAAGCCTTGTTGCTCCTCCCTCTTAGTATAATTTTTCAGTAGTACTTTATTATTTAGCACAAGCCTAGCGTTAACCTCGTGCGTTACGCTCGGAAGCTTGGCTAGCGTGTAGTCCATCCTTCTCGTGTATCTTAAGCTTCTTTGCCATACATACATGCTTAAGACTCTACTCACAGATGTATCCCTCTTCTACAAGTACTGATTTGGTGGATGGAGACTGGGAGCAATGTTTTCTCCGTTCGTGCCGTATATATCATCACAGCCAACTACAAGACTTGCCAGTGTTTGATGAGCTTTGACCTCCGTCCAAGTCGCGCTTCTTGAGACTGGCAACGATGCCCCAAGGAGACGATAGTATGTATAGTTATAGCAGTATCCACGCATAAGGCTTGGATGTAAAATATATATATATAAAATGGGCAGATACCACAATATAAGCAACGCAGAAAACTTCCCGGTACACGTCGACCCTCCGAGGTTTCAGATGGGGAGTCTAGACACAGCAAAGTAGCGCAGCCAAGTTTATAGACCGGGGGCTTGGCTATAGCACGGAATACATTATAGGTTTTGCTAGCTGATCTCCCTGTGACTATGAAGAATAATGAGAGGAGAGAGGCGTATCCTTGCGCTTCTTTGGGCAATCGTTGGCTTTTTCTGAAGCTTGATGAACCTGACAGCGGCAATCCAGCAATTGTCAGTCAACTTGTGACCTTGCTTTCGGAGTATCGTCAGAATAGAAAGTGTAACCAGGTGCTACACCGTTAAAGGCGGCATTTCGCCTATAGCCTTACGATCTTGTCGTTTGCGAGTGTGATATGATGATCAGTGTAGGTCGTTAGTGTAGTCGGCCAGTCGGCAATTTACTGAACTAGAAGGCTATTGGCAGTGATATTGCAAAGTAGCTTTTTTCTTTCTTTTTTTCTCTTCTATGATTGCACTACTTGAATATATTTTGCAGACAGTCGTACGCTCTCTGCAAGATTTGTATCTCATCTCGAATTCGACTCCACTCGAAGTAACTCCAGACAACGAGAACCGAGACCGCTATCCGCAATCCCTACTTGAAGTTGTGGGTGCTAGCGGGGCAGACGGGGTTTGTTCGTCCTGCTGTAACGCCGTCCAAGCTTAAGGGCTTGCAGGCTCTGAAGCACTAAAGTAATCTTAATAAGTAGCAATAGCAGGAATAGTAACAGATAGCAGTGCGTGTACATACAGTGTGTATAAACTTTGTTTATACAAACAACATGTCGTTAATGACTGTATAATTGTAGTAGTAGCGGCATAGTAGCATTAATCCAGATCAATCTACTATTAGTCTCTCATCGGGCAGCTCTACATTCGGATACAGATACATTCAAATGCAACCAAGCCCATTGATACAAAGTGGCAGTATACAGATATCCGGTCTAGTCTCATGCCCTTTAATGGCAATATTCACATGTAAGACATAGGATTTTGTCGCCGCCAACTGTTGCTCGTGTTGCTGGTACATATACTACAGAAATTCGGAGTTGCGGGCTAAGAATTTGCCAGTTTCGCCCGAGAAGACAGACTTTACCCGCTGCAAGTAAACGCTGGTTGCTGCTGATACAGCGTGATAGAAATATATCTACACTAAGGAATTGGTCAGCTCTGCGTGACATATCATATTGTGTTCTCGTTTGCATTCATGCTTGACAAGCAACCAAACCACATATGAGGACGCTGGTGAATTTGCTGAGACTGATCTTGTTGCTCTTGGGTTTGTGCGGGTTTAACACCTAGGTTAATAGCCACTATCACGGTCGATCAATACCGCCGCCTCAAGACACTCTTTCAGGTGTTGTTAAGGACACGGGTCAATATGGGTTCTTTCCGATTCTTTCAGAGTATATGGTCTCTTTACCTACCGATGGATGATCTGAGCCGATACTGGTATGGAGGTAGCATGTGGTGATGGTGTGGCCAAGGGTACACGAAGGAGTGTCTTCCTGTTATTAAATCTATGCTCACATGACTTCAGACCATATTCACTTATGGCCTATGGCTTATCAACTCCCTAGGCTCTGCGTTTCTCCTCTTTCCCGCACTTACTCAAGTTCCACTGCATCGAGAAAAAGCTTCCTAGTCAACATACATGTAGACACGTCGTTAGGCTGAAATCTAAGTATCCACCAGGCTGTTGTCAACGTTGTCATTGTTGTTGCCGTTGTTGTCCTTGGTCTTGCTCCTTCCTCGGGCAGACAGACAGAACAGACAGGCCATGGCCATATGTTAAGGCTTTTACTGATCTCGTTGACATGATTGTTGTTGTCGTCCTCCTGATATGTAGCCTAGTCTTGACCAACGGATAGACACCCCCCATCTATTTCTGCAAGATGCATCGGCCAACAGGGTCTCCTAGAATCTAGGCCCTCTCGGGCGGCAAAACCCTTGAGCCTTTCTATCCTGAATAGACAACCGGCAGCTCTTCAGGTGCAGCATGCAATCCGTTGCCGTTGTATGTAGGTTGGAAAAATCAGCACTACTGCAAATGAAATGCGGATTGAATGCTGCAGTAGTTGTGTTGCAGTCTGGTCTTAATTGCTGCCCAGCATATACATATGTACAATATATGCGTGTACTTAGTTGTGGATCCTCCGCTCAAGCAGGTATGTACATACATCTGTACATATGTACCATGTAGCGACACTATGCTGCGCTAGCAAAGTATCATTGAAACTAGTGGATGTATGTAGTACGACTAGTCACTGGGCCACGGCGGGACGAGGATAAAGGAGGGGCTGGAAGCAAACCTGTGCCTACTCATGCACACTCTCCTACTATGTACTAGGCTTGATGCGAGAACTAATGATATCCTGCTGATGCAAACACTGCAGACACTGCTGTCTGTATCTTGCTTGTTGCATCAGATAGATTTCTCCCCCTCTTTTAGTTGGCCTAGCTCGCCACATATATTCCTATCCTGCCATGCAGCCCCACGGTCTTATTCTACAGAGGAAGAAAAGTGTAGCTTAGATGTGTCATCGGGTCGTCTCGAGCCCTCGATTCTCGTTTTGCCAGCGAAGGCGTTGTTTGGGCTACGACGAGGCTCCTCCTAATGGGCTTCGTCGGGCGATATAGGATGGGCGGGAAGATGATAAGAGTGAGAAGAAACAAACGGTAAAAATGGGAAGAAAGGAGTCCAAGTCCGTGAAGGACGAACAAGAAGAGGGGTGCATTTGCTACCGAGCTGGACAGAATTTCCTCAATGTTGCATGAAGAAGCACACTAAGCAATTGCTATCCGGTATTTAGCGAGTAGGCGAGTCGATCGCTTAATTCTTCCGCGTGTCGTATGGCTATTTGCCTTTAGTCGGGTAGCTTTGGGTTGTCAATAGTGCTGGCAACTTTAAGCTGTATTTTACGACAACATTGTACTTGTTTATTTTCATGCACAATGACTTCACAATGACACACTTCCGTAGGGTTAACAGGGTTCAGTCTCAGCGGAAGTGTTCCGAATATGCCGGCACTCTTCCTGTTAGGGTTTAGTAATTTCTCAGCCTTCTCCTGTGACGTCGTTTCCGCTGGCTACTAGCCTTGCATAGGTATCATCTGATTGAATTGTTAGTGATAACGTCCTCTATATACATGTTCTGCATGCTCTTGATAAGCCTTTATACATAATATTGAAGCATAGTCAATAGTGTACTCTTTATTTCAGCAATGGACTCAAAGTTACATACTTTGTCAGTTTCGCGATTGACGCCACAGTTCTGCTTTTCGACGTCTACGCTACAGGGTAAGATGGATGGAACTTGCGCCTAAAATTCTTAACTTTTATGGTGTGCCTTTACTGACGCTAATCAGATTTTCTTCGTCTCTCAAGAGCCTCCGTCGATGATTGCATTCAACAGCGACTAAACAGCCTGGCAAATCCCTCACGGTGTAATTACAGCTCGGAGCCATTGAGTCAGGTATATCCCCACCGCGAAGCAATTGAACCACAAGCTTGCAGTGATTTTCAAGAGAAGATATTGTTTCCTAGTTGGCGTGCTCGCTCCGAGGTTCTTCAGTATTGCTCCCAAGTTGCCGCAGGACCTGACCCAAATGATCCTAGTGCCTCTAGACGTGCTATAGAGCTAGAGCAACACAGGAGCCGTGTTGTGGATGAACGACTTGACCCATACTCTGGGAGATTCTTTCCAACCCAGGCACGTACTGAACGTTTAACTTCAATCTTGAGAATGGAACAGGGCGTTGAAAATATCGTCCGGATACGCACTTGGGAGGTTGTCCGGTCCAAGTGTGTCGACTCTGACTATTCCAGCCAAGAAGCGTTTGCGCAATGGGAGAAACAGAACTCAAAAGCTTAACGACCCAACATCCATAACGTCGTTATCATTATACAAAACCTCCATTGCTAGATTCTGGATATAGACTATGTCATGATGATTGATGTCTGACTTCAACACATTTTTTATACGATTACTACTGTATCATAGTTTTGCCGGGAAACAATCCCGCCATGTATATAACCAACCCTACTCATATATATCTCAAATAAAGCGCTGTTCATAGGTGATTAACATATTTGTGCATTGGCTCTCTACATCGCTCTATGAGATTGAAGCAGTACTTCTTCGTCTATCTTCATGCTGCCAAGTTTGATGCCCAAACACAGTGTGTAACCGCCGTAAACAAACACAGTACGGCCCAGTTAAATGCTTCTTAACTGTATGGTCTAGCCAATCAAATGTAGCCCATGACTGGCACCAACACAAGAGCTCACCCAAAGTAGCACAGTTCACACACTGTAGTCACCTGCCTTAACCAAGCCAAAGCAATCATCGCACAAATTTTGGCACCATCAGAACTTTATCATTCATCAGTAGTGTGAAGCTCCGTTGTCGCAAACCTTTTACAGCGCCGACGATCTCACGATACCCGCTCTGGTAAGGTGCTTCCCTCCGTGTCCGATAAATTAATCCTTGCGTTTTTTGAAAAGGCCTATCCATCCCGAGTAGGCATTCTCTGCTTACCAAAGTGGGATTGACCCCTCTATAAGCATAGCACGAGGCCGCTGTTTTCAAACCCTAATACGTAGCCTTGTGGGATGAAGTCATCGTCACTCACGCCATAACAAATACACTTGTCAATCGTTGTAAACTTGTCTTTCTTTCTAGTACTGACGATCCCTCTTCTGCTATAGATTCTTCCCTAGTCTCGGCCCTCTGTCTTGCTTGCTTTGTGCAACTATCCATATACCGTTACAATACTTCTCTCGACCACTGCGACGACACACTCATAATCTGTCGCCATGTCACAGGTCCTCAGCTCCAAGGAGGCCGCTCTGTTTCGCCAAGTCATACGAAATTATGAGGAGAAGCAATACAAGCGTGGTCTTAAGGCCGCGGAGCAGATTCTGAAGAAGAATCCTAAACATGCCGACACTATTGCCATGAAGGGTCTGATTATTAATGCCCAAGGCAAGTCCGAGGAAGCCTTCGCGCTCACTAAGGAAGCCTTGACGTTGAATATGAAGTCTCACATCTGCTGGCATGTCTACGGTTTGCTGTATCGTAGCGCCAAGAACTATGAAGAGGCTATCAAGGCATACAAGTTTGCACTGCGTTTCGAGCCTGACTCACCGCCCATCCAGCGTGATCTTGCTATTCTACAGGCCCAAACCAGAGACTACTCTGGCTACATTGCTAGCCGTGCTGCTATCCTGCAAGCCCGTCCTCAGCTTCGCCAGAATTGGACTGCATTGGCTACGGCGCACCACATTGCTGGTAACCTGACCGAGGCCGAGAACATCCTCAAGACTTACGAGGAGACCTTGAAGACAACACCCCACAAACTCGATCTTGAACACTCCGAGGCTGTGATGTATAAGATCAGCATCATTGCCGAGCAGGGCCAATATGAGCGGGCGCTCGAGGAGCTCGAAGGCCCCGGAAAGCAAAACTTGGATCGTGTCGCCGTCATGGAGTCCCGTGCTGAGTTCCTCTACCAACTTGACCGCAAGGAGGAATCCGCGGCAGCATGGCGTAAACTTTTGGAGCGCAACGCCGATTATTCTGCGTATTACAACGGTTTGATCAAGGCACTAGACATCGAGGATGACGTTACTGCAAAGAAGGCCATGTTTGATGAATACGCTGCCAAGTTCCCACGGTCTGACTCTCCCAAGAGATTACCCCTCAACTTCCTTTCTGGTGCGTCGATAAAGTATCTCTCTACTACATAACAAGTGTGAACTAACACATGACTGCAGGTGACGAGTTTAAGACTGCGGCCGATGCGTACCTTAAATACATGCTCGACAAGGGTGTTCCGTCTACCTTTGCCAATCTCAAACATCTTTATGCTGACGACGAGAAAAAGGCCACTCTCGAGTCACTAGCACATGCGTACTTGGAGTCGCAAAAGACCTCCAACGAACCTAGCGATGCGAAAACTTCCATGGGCCTCTACTACCTTGCCCAACACTACAACTACTATCTCTCTCGCGATCTCACCAAGGCTCTAGAGTTTGTCGAAGAGGCATTGAAGCTGGACCACCAGAGTGTCGACTTCCATATGACAAAGGCCAGAGTGTTGAAACACACTGGTGACTTGCAGAAGGCGGCCAAGGTTATGGATTATGCGCGTTCGCTGGATCTAAAGGATCGCTACATCAACACCAAGGCTACTAAGTATCTACTGCGGAATAACCAAAATGAAAAGGCCCTTGAAACAATTGGTCTATTTACCCGTGCCGAGACTGTTGGTGGCCCAATCACGGATCTCTTGGAGATGCAATGCCACTGGTTCTTGACTGAAGATGCTGAAGCATATGCTAGAAATGGCAATGTCGGTATGGCCCTCAAGCGTTTACAATCAATCCAGAGTATCTTTGATACATGGCAAGAAGACCAGCTCGATTTCCATACATTCGTTCTGCGTAAGGGTCAGATGCGTGCGTATGTAGATATGATTCGTTGGGAAGATACTCTTCGCGATCATCCGTTGTACTCACGGGCAGCCTTGGATGCTGTTAATCTATACATCAAGCTGCATGATAAACCAGTAGCCGCCACTAACGGAACTGAAACTGCCGAGGAAGCCAAGAAGGCCGCTAAAAAGGCGAAGAAGCTACAGCAGAAGCAAGAGCGTGAAACTGCCGAAAAAGCAGCAAAGACAGACCCCAACAAAGCCTCATCTGCTACTCCAGTTGTCAAGGACGATGACCCAATGGGCCTCAAGTTGGCTGCTACTACGACCCCCCTTGACGAGGCGATGAAATTTGTCACTCCTCTTCTGCAATGCAGCCCCAAGAACATCAAGGCGCAATTTGCCGGTTTCGATGTTTTTATCAGAAGAAGTAAGCAATTCTTCACTGTAAGACCAGCTTAATTGTATTACTAACATATCTAATAGAGAAGTACCTACTTGCCCTCAAGTGCCTCAACGCTATGCAGAAGCTTGAGCCTGAGAACCCCAAGGTCCATGAACGATTCGTACAGTTCTTGCACACAGTTGGTCATGAATTGGCCGAGCAACCGGAGTCCGTGACTCAAGTCATCAAGGAATCTCTAGAGCACCCCAGCGACCTAAAAGCGTATAATGCCGAGTATCTCCAGTCACACCAGGAGGAACCTTTGGCTCTTCTTGCCGGAGCTAGAGCGGTAAAGATTCTTGGTGCACCAGCGGAGGTATACGAACAGGGAGTCTTTGATGTTCTTTCCAAGGAGAAGACCACGGCTGATGATGCTATCGAGGGCTTGGAAACTCTGAAGAGTTGGCACAGCACCAAGGTAGAAGAGTTTAAGAACGAGGCCGCGATGAAGTTTCCCAATGTCACCCGGTTGGCTTAGAGTCGAGTCTTGTTCAAATATAAGATGATTGAGTCGGCAGGTTCTCATCATGAACAGAAGTTGAAGATGTTTTGTATGTACGAATAGAGACAAAAAAAAGGCGGCGAGGAAGAAACAAGAGTAACAATGTAGACGATGGAATAGCAAGTGTCTACCCATAAAATTATGGGGGCTTCTTGTTTCTATATCCTGGAACCTGCGGGTCTTTGTTCATCGCTTCTTTGTTTTCCATTCGACTTCTTCCTTGGTGTTTTCATAGGACTAGATCATTGGTGTTACTTAGCTAGACAAAAGTTAATGAAACTTAGGTTAGAAAAGAAATTATATCTAGGTTTAGATCAACATATTGTCAAAAATCATCAGTCAACTTACTACTAGTATGTGCCATCTTAGCCACTGTATCTCATAGCAACATGCCGATATCCTCTTGACGGAGGCAGGTGGTTGAAACTACCTTCCGGACAACTCACCGGCGGTTATGGCCTTTAAGTGGCTTGTACTGAAGCCAAAAGAAATATTGATTCGTGAGTTCCAGGATTAGTTATTTGGTGTTCTAAATGTGGCAAAAGCTAACAGAGCTGATAGAAAGCACGGGATCCCGTCCGCTCTCCCCTAGTTAAACTATTAAGCGCTCGATCAGTACTACTTCAGGCTGGCTGGCTAGAACCATCGGACTTCTCATGGCTCAGACTCGGGTGGAAGCCCACTGGGTGACACGAGAGA